>JAKSYS010000093.1:0-126532 GCA_022925895.1 Fragilaria crotonensis
TTGCAGAGACAGGCATCAAAAGATTTGAAAGTTACGCCAACTTTGCCGGTGGACGCATAACAACAACCTCACATCCTCGTTCTTTCGTTGCGTTTGTTCATCCACCTTCATCATCATGAGAGAAATTGTCCATCTTCAAGCCGGTCAATGTGGTAACCAGATCGGTGCAAAGTTTTGGGAGGTACGTGTTTGTTTAGTTCGTCATTGTTGTGTATCCCTGCTGTGCCGATTTTTTCAAAATTTAGGGTGGTGGATCATAATGCTATATTCAGTCCTGTATACAGGGCAATATTCATTTCCCGCCTGCTCGGGAGCCGCACTCCCCCGATTGACGATGACTCCAGCAGGATGCGTCATGACATTGAATCAATCCCCACCGTCCGATCGCATGCCTTCGTAAGAGTGTACTATTATCGGCAATGACGCTTTTTGTTGCTCGTATGTTGGCAATGGAGAACAGTTCATTCAAAATGTGATGGAAGGTCATGCGGCCAATTTTATCCACTTTCCTCACGATGTTGCCTCTGCGCGGTACGCATGCTACTAGGTTATGTCCGCCGAGCATGGAATCTCAACAGAAGGAGTGTACGAGGGATCCAACCCGATCCAACTCGAGCGAATCAGCGTCTATTTCAACGAAGGTCATGGAGGTCGTTATGTTCCACGTGCTGTCTTGACGGATCTCGAGCCTGGAACCATGGATTCCATCCGTGCTTCTACTTTTAAGCTTTTCCGTCCTGATAACTTCGTCTTTGGACAGTCGGGTGTGCTAAACAATTGGGCCAAAGGTCATTATACCGAGGGAGCTGAGCTTGTTGATTCGATCATGGACGTCGTTCGTAAGGAGGCCGAGACGTGTGATATGCTTCTGCAGGATTCCAGATCACTCACTCCATGGGAGGAGGAACTGGCTCTGGAATGGGAACTCTTCTCGTCTCGAAGATTCGTGAGGAGTACCCTGATCGTATTATGAGCACTTACAGTGTCATTCCTTCTCCTAAGGTTTCCGATACCGTCGTTGAGCCATACAATGCCACGCTTTCGATTCACCAGTTGGTTGAGAATGCTGATCAGTGCTTCGCTCTGGACAATGAAGCACTTTACGATATCTGCTTTCGCACCCTCAAGCTCACCAATCCAAGCTACAGCGATCTCAATAATCTCATTGCCAACGCCATTACTGGGACTACTTGCTCGCTTCGCTTTCCTGGTCAGCTCAACTGCGATCTCAGAAAATTGGCCGTTAACATGGTGCCATTTCCACGTCTTCACTTTTTCCTCGTCGGCTTCGCTCCACTCACTCCAACCAAGCCAAGGACTACCGTGTTTCACCGTCCCTGAGCTTACTGCGCAAGCATTTGACGCAAAGAACATGATGTGTGCCGCTGACCCTCGTCACGGACGTTACCTCACATGCGCTTATGATGTACCGCGGCAGCATGTCCACCAAGGAGGTTGATGACCAAATGCTCCAGATGGTGACCAGAACCCTCCTACTTTGTTGAGTGGATTCCTAACAATCTCAAGGCCTCCATCTGTGACATTCCCCTGTTGGGCTTGAGATGTCGTCTGTCTTCGTTGGTAACTCTACTGCCATCCAGGAGGCGTGGAAGCGTGTTTCCGACATGTTTACAGTCATGTTCCGTCGTAAGGCCTTCCTTCATTGGTACACTGGCGAGGGTATGGATGAGATGGAGTTCACTGAGGCCGAATCCAACCTCAACGATCTCATCTCAGAATATCAGCAGTACCAGGATGCCACCGCTGACGAGGAGGAGGTATCTGGGGACTTCGATGATGAAAATGCGGAGTAAAGTGTCATTGTTTTGTTGCCGAATGATTGTGGCCTGCCAATAGCATTGGATGCTAATGTAATAGGAATGCTGTAGTGTGAAGCTGCAATTGGACAGGACAGAAAAGCGAAAATTGCTACAGAATAGCACCTTGTAGTACTGCATTAATAACAACCAATGACGATGTACGCTCTACTGTTGCACCTGCAAAGGCTGGCCTGTCTGTTCCAGGGCCTTGATTCTGCTTCTAGCTCTGCGTTCTTTTCTTTTGCCAACTCTAGCTCAGCCTTCTCTTTCTGGATCTCGGCTTCCTGACGGTAGTCACGCATTTCGTTGCCGTAGCTGTTCATGGCTCCAAGCCCATACCCAAGGCCTACCCTCCAAATGGATTGTATCCATATCCAAAACCCCGCCAAATGGACTGATGACAACAGGTGGCGAAGCAATCATGGGTCGGATGATGGTGGTCGACGACCTGTATGCTGTAGGGGAGCCCTGCTGGGCCGCGGCTACGGGGTATCCGCCGCCTCCAGATCGTCCCCGGCACGACCACCGCTGCGACCGGCCAAGATTAATTCAGGGGATCCGGCGAAATCGGTAGCTGCGAACGCAGGAGCTGCAGTGGCGATACTTGCGGCAAGAAAGGCCGTGGCAATCACTTTTGCCACGTCGTTATTTCTCGATTCCTGCATCTGAAGCGCTGTCTTGGAGGCATGGCCCGAAACTGGAGTTGGAGAAAATGCATTCGCAATTGCGAGGCACAAGGCAAACCAAGTGAAAGTGGTGGTGAAGGATCTCATGGTCGAAGAAAGGATAGGCTCTCGTGAAATTTATGTTTGAAAGTGTCGTAATGAGTCACCAGGCCTTGAGTGAAGGATTGAAGACAATCTGGAGAAAACTTAATGTCTATATATTTCGATCTATTTAGAATCTATATCGAAGATATACTTATCGATACATGAACACATTAATGTAGCTTCGTTTCGACGTCATCGATACGAACCCCTCAATGCACTTACAATCTCATCCCATGTGTATCCAATATGACTTACTTGGGATAACTGCTGGGGTCTACGAGGGTGCATTTTGAATGCAGGTCGACGGAGCCGCGCCCAAATCCGAATTTGAAAGCCACGGGAGTTACGTACTTCTCCTACACACATACGTAGAAATGGTACTCAAGGTACGGGTATCGTACACATTTCGAAAACTGATTACACAAATACTCCACAATTGCAATTTGGCACAATGCACCCTCAACTGCAGACAATCTGCATGTAATATCTCTGTAGTTCATTAATTAATTTACTTTCCATTCTGTGTCTGTATTACATGTAGCAATTGCAGTCAGTTGTAGTGACAGTGGGAATGAAACTTGTTGTTTTTGATAGATGTTCAATGCATTTTTTGACAGGAACCAGGACAACAACAATAAAGGAGGCTACCGGTATCAACGTACTGTAGGTTTCACAATCGAGTACTGCGCTACTGGACTACTCCGAGAACCTGATACTGGCATAGAATCTACGTGTGTATTCCGCATTTCTATATTCGTACGTATAGTGCTGTACTGCAGTACTCGCTTTAAATCATTGAACGCGGTGTTGTACAACAGTACCGGTAGTACCATAAGCTGACAGATGATATCGACTCGTAGACTTTGAGTAATAAGCGGTTGTAGGTTTGTCTTCAAAATACTTGAGGGGTCGATTTGGATTTTACCAGAACCCAGATTATAAACGGTGTACGTAGTATGCATAATGCATACCGGCAACGTACACAAGTATGTTACACATGCGCCATGAATGTGAAACAAAAATTCGGCAACCGGGCCAGCGCCGATCTTGCGAACAGCCGAGTAATTGAGCAGTCTGATTGGTGAAAATCGAAGATGGGATGACGTCCAAGGGGCTGAAGGACAAATGAAGATAAATGTAATCAAAAGTGGTTACTTTTATCTTCGATATAGATTCTAAATAGATCGAAATATATAGACATTAAGCTTTCTCGCCAATCTGAGGATCCGATGCCAGATGCTCTGCTGATGCGAGATCCAAGGTGATTGTTGTTGAGTCAGTACAAGGTACGATGTACGGAGTACTGTATATCGACTAGAGTAGATGCGTGGTTCTTGTATGTACCTGGTACTACTCACAGTATTCGACGTTCAACGCACAAGTACCAAGTACTTGTACTACTGTACTTGTATGCATTGTTAGCTTACTGCACACTGCACACAGCAGAGACGCACGTGCTTACGATTGACGCAGTCGACGGACAGTTGACTGTTGTCAGCCTGAGTCCCGCAGACTTAGGTGACACCACCATTTTGCACTTCCTCCGACTTTCGCGACTTGAGACGTCATGCAGGAGGCACCGATGTCAACCGATTTTCATTTTTCCAAGCTTCTGGTTTCACTCGATCTCAATTCTGGTGAGAAAGAAGAGCCTGATCGGCTTACATTTGATTCATCGCGATTATGTTTCTCCATTTGTCCAATCTCTGTAGAGCCATCCCCGCAGGCTCGCAAGCAGTTCGTCGCGGATGGAATGGTGCTCTCGCCACCCAGCGCTTCAAGAGCGCGGCTACCTTCGATCGTATGGACACACCGATCGAAAATCAGCACCATGCCAGACCAAAGCTGCCAGACTTCTCTGATGCACAAGCGGCCTACTCTTCCAAAACCACCGCACAGCTCCTTCGTGCTGCGTTGGTCTACAATCTGTGCAACATTACGCCACTTGTTCAGAACGCAGAAGTGCTGCTGCGAACCAGTCGAAAATTGTTTGGTGATTTTTTGGTTGATTCCCTCCTCAAAGCGACTCTTTTCGGTCATTTTTGCGCGGGAGAGGATGAAGATCGTATCAAACCTGTGTTGGAGGATCTCAAGTCCCACGGAATTGGTGGGATCCTCGACTATGCCGCCGAATCTGACACTGTGCCCCAACCTGCCAGCCATTCCAACGTGTACAAACTCCCGAACACTAAGGAGTACGACTATGAGTCGGAAGCCGCCTGCGACGAACATGTGGAAGTCTTTCGTAGCTGCATTCGATCCGTTCACAAGGTCGCCCCAGATGGCTTTGCTGCTGTCAAAGTGACAGCGTTGGGAAATCCCAAGTTGTTGGAGCGCATGTCGACCGCTATCGTGGAAGCTGGGCGGTTATTCACTCGATTCGATGGCAATGGAGATGGCGTTGTCACAACAGAGGAGTTCCAGCAGGGGTATGCCCAGTTTTTCAACTACAACGACCAAGACCTTGAGCAATTGGTCAAGTACCTGGATTATGACAATTCGGGACATGTCGACTACATAACTTGGTCGAAGTTACTACGTCCAAGTGATCTTCCGAAGATCACGGCCAACTGCAGAGCTGTTGGCCCCTTAGCACGCGCCACGCCTACGGACGAAGAGCTAGAGCTGATTGAGGTCATGTTTCGGCGTGCACACACAATCGCAGAAGAGGCTGCTCAATGTGGAACTCGCGTCCTCATTGATGCCGAACAGGTCCGTTTCCAACCAGCGATCGACAATTTGGTGTTGGAACTTCAGCAAAAATACAACGCGGTTGAGGCCACTGACGTGCCGATCATTTTCAACACCTACCAATGCTACCGCAAAGGCGAGCTGGACGAAATCAAGACCGATGTTGAAAGGTCAGAAAGGTACAACTATCATTTTGGTGCCAAGTTAGTCCGCGGCGCTTATATGGAAAGCGAGCGCGCGCTTGCGGAGAGGTTGCAGTATCCGAGTCCTATCAACGACACAATCGAAGATACCCATCAGTGCTACAATGATGCCGTCGATTTTCTCCTAAGACACAGCATCAAAACAGACAAAAAGCTCGAAGTTATGTGTGCCACCCACAATCAAGAAAGTATTGAAAAGGCACTGCATATCATGGATGAACTGGGCATCATGAAGCAAGATGGAAAAGTCCGCTTCGGGCAGCTTTTCGGTATGTCCGACAATTTAACCTTCAACTTGGGGGGCGCAGGCTACAAAGCATACAAGTATGTTCCATACGGACAGGTTAAGCAAGTCATGCCATACCTGATGCGTCGAGCACAAGAGAATAGTGCGCTTATGGGAAATGCCAACCGCGAGTTGAAACTCTTGAAGGAAGAACTCCTTCGCCGTTTCAACCCGGTGTCGGCAGTTTAGTGACGTGATGCGTACGCCGACGTAACAGGATTAATCGATGATTTTAATTTTACGGCCTTGTTTCTAATCTTGACCATCTGCAAGCGTGCAACCTGGATGACATACACGTTCGCGTACCGCATAGCTGGCGACGGCGTGTAAGATATCAGTGCGTGTTGGTCAACGACTGGTGTAGCGTTCGTTCCCATTCATAAATCTATTTTTTCCAAGGCAACATAGATTTCTTTCCTTCTTCCGCCTTCTCGTCAACCCCAGGAGCCACGTCCTTCCCCGCTTCTTCCGGGACCATTTCAACCTTGATCTCCTCAGCCACAGCCGGTGGTGATGCCTTTGTAGTGCTTTCACTACTCGCCTTCTTAGCAGCCATTTTGGCGAGGTTCTCCTTTTTCTTGGCCTCCGCTTGTCGCTCGTCCAAAATTTGACTAATAACGTAGTAACCGTATGCCGTCGCGTACACTCCCACCACCACACCCAATGTCGCTTCTGCGGCTTGCGTCAGAGAAAACTGCTTATTGACAACGGGAAGGGTAAAGGTGGATTCCCAAAATGGTGTCGACAAGGACGGAGCCGAATCTGATGATGATGTTGCGACGACCTTGGTAATGTACACCGTCTGCGCGCGTGGAATGACCATGGATGCTCGCTGTTCGTCGGTTGGGGCCAAGAATGGCAATTTTGGTAAGAGTGGGGACAAGATCTTCAAGGTGAAGAATCCTTCTTGACTATCCACTTCGAAATACACCGGCTCCCGTTAACATTCAAACGAATTTGCCCGGCAAGGGCATCCAGCGGCCTGTTTCAACTCAGTCGGTGGGACGATGGTCACTTCTGGTGGAGGAGGGAAGACGCCGTCCAAATCGTTTGACAACTTTTGCGCTGATGCAAGAAAGTCCTTCACTGCAGTTTGCAACTGACCACGATGGGAAAAGAGGTTCTTGGCGGCACCGAATGGATCGATATCGGCTTTGATGTTCAAGACCAACGCTGTGGGAGGGGCGTCTTGGGCTGGGGCAATAAGCGGACCGCCGAGCAGAGCAGAGGCAGCAATAGTAGCCGCGCCGAAGGCCCTGGGCGCTTGTAACCCCGAGACTGACGACGCGACGAGGAGAAAGACGGTTGGAGTGAGTTTCATGGTGGGGTTGTCTTGTCGGTTGACTGTACTTCGAGATTCTGAGTTCGCATTACTTTTTGTGGTAATGAACGAGTCGAAGCGTTTCTAATTCATGAAGGGATAGATATCATTCAAGCGAACGCAATTCTTATATAGTTCGTCACCTCGCTCCACACCGATGTGTCCCTTTGAACACGTATGTGATTATTGCGTATGTACTCGTCCACATCTACCACATACACTCGGTATATACGCAATATCATATACTGTATGCATGCAGCCCCAGGTATGCATCGATGATACGTGGTACAGCCACTGTATTACTACAGAATGCCAAATACCGGAGTATTCGATTACAGCTCACTCAGACGATACATATTCATAGAACGTGTTGTCCCCTGATTATGCTCGGAGAATGACGAGCGCACTCTGCACACGGCCAATCGCGATCCTGTATGAAGGTGACGTCATGACGAAGGGTCATCTGGTCGTCTGTAATACATATGCATACAGTCTACTGGAGTACAATGTACCTGGTACTTTTTGATACAGTCTACAGTCTACAGTCTACATAGATAAAAGGATGTGGGTCACGAGTCACGAGTCAAGAGGTACAACGTACATGTACGAGTACAAGTATGACATACACGTACATGTACCTAACAATCGAACCTACAACACCTCGAATGACAGCAAATGAGGATGCTATCAATCCGCCCTCTGGAGCAGCAAGTGGGGCAGATCCCATTGACTCTCCAGCACATCATTGCCAGTTGCTCTCACACAGCCATGAGGCAGTAGTGGCTGCAGTTGCTGAGAAATTTTGACAAAAGCGAGATGCCTTGAATCAAAGCCTCCTTGGTGCTTACTATCACCAAAGATGCCACATGCAACACCATCAACCCCAGTGCTTTCTTCATTGCTTGAGGCAAATGTAATTAACAATTCTTGGCAAATGTGCTTTCATCTGAAGTAAGCAATGTGAGGAAGAAGGAGTTGTGTGAACTCAAGGGATGGTGTAACACAATGAGGATGATTGTTGTTGTGAGGCTCTCAATGCCATCCATCTCATCTTGACCATCAAGTCATAGCAGTGAAGTTAGCTTGCAAACTAAGGCAGAGAAGGTGCAACAGATCAACAGCCTTCATCCAGTCTGAAGTCTGGACTCTGGAAACTTGCTAGTATCCTGATTATCCCTTATTTGTTCAACTTTGAAAAAGACAAGAAGGCATTGTAGTGTCTATATCAACTGTGCCTAGTAATGCTTAAGTTCTTGGCGCAATTATCAACAGATTTAGAGGGGAATCACACATTGCAAAATATAACAAGAGACTTGCAAAAATTTTCATATGCACAGGGTATGAACTGGTTCAAGGACATCATGACACAACTGCGCTCTTGCCTACTGAAAATCCTGCAGAGGTGATCAAGCGACTCAAAATACAGTTGCATTAGCAAATGTTGATCAATCAACATCAACATGATAAAACAGCTGACACTTACTCCATTTACTTAATAATCATCATTTTCATTCAAAACTCCTTGGAGGCAAATGTCCACATCAGGAATGCAATAAGCAGCACAACTTAAGCATCGTCATGATTTGCAATGTCGTCAACGACTGAACCTGGCTTGTCCGATTCAGGAGCCACTTTAAGCAAGTCCATCATCTCACACCATCTTATGTACCAGGTATTTCTTGAATTCACCATGGTCGTTGCTTTTGATTCATCATTGCTGGTGTTGAGTTGGATTGATAAATCTGAATGTCCCGGTGAACGATGGTACTTTGAGACTCACATTACGCTGGAATCCAAAAGGTGACTTTAGCAAATACAACGAGAACTCAACTCTGTGGTTGACAGAGGCACATGCTATGTTTCGCGATCTTTTCCCAGCAGACGACGAATGTACCTTCTTCAGATGTGAGAGTGTCGATCTTCAGGTTTTTTCGCCGGTGTCCAAACTTTCACCATGAGAATAACATGAATTTCTTTCACAACCAAAAATAAGTTTCTTGCCATCTTCTTCCAAAATGATATTTGGAACTCTACCACGAGCAGCAGCAAGATCGTTACAGCCGGATACGTTCTCTTCAAAGCGGCACGTACCACTCACCCGACATTTTTGCAGAGTCTACGCCAACTGCTACCGAAAGAGACACCGTTTTTTGACATACTTCTGTTCCATAGAACCCATTCGGAAGAAAAGATCAACCATCTTTTTTCAGCCAGTGCGGAGAAAACCACGTATCACCACTTACTCAGGCTCTATCAGCTCTCTTGACAGGCCATAATTCCCTTTGTTTCTGGCCCGCCTCGCTCTTGCCAATCTGACGTCGGCACAAGTCAGCAACTATTTTGAAATGCAAGATATGTATGCCAAATCTCAAAGTCGCTGCCGTTATTACCTACACTGATTAATCTCGACATAAAATGTAAAGAAATCTTCGATGATGGTTCAATTATGGAAAGATCTACTCGGGCATGGGCAACAACAGTCATCAGGCACAAAGAAGATCCCAGAGCATGCTGTGAGGTGGTGAACGGTGGTTTGGATCAAAAAGCATATTTACTTGTTCTGGCTCCATACGTAGACATCGCCAAGGAACATCTCAGACAGTATCGGCTTCGTATCAATCCAATCGGACGTCGAGAGACGCGCTTTAGGGACATTTTGCCAGGTCTCCCATCAGTCATTCATATTGATCAGTCCACCCAACAAAACTTGGATTTGCTAGAGTCATTGTCTTCCAAAGATATCGGGATCATAGCACCGGCATCAGTCCGAGGATTAACATCAAATGACAATACCAAGTCTAGTTCTATGACCCGCGGTGTCAAACAGTCAGATTCATCCCACAGCAGCACAACGCCCCGAGGTCAAACCTATGGATCCACCGGACCAAAGCCATCAACCAGTAGTATTGATAATGATGTTTACATATGGATCAAGACGATCATATGGCATTTACACAATCAGCCACACAGTCAGTTGGCACACCTTCCATTCTGTCCTCTGCAACATCACGCCGACTCCACGAGCTCGAGGCATTACTCCGCAGGCAACAACAGGAAACGTCATCGGAAAGTACAGCAATTTCAACACAAACTGCCTCTCAACTCTCAACTCGCTTGCCCACATTGAAACAAAACTGGGACGCCTTGACAATATGGACAGCCTCCTCAACAACAAGCAACAGAGTAAAGCTAGCTCTCACCATGAAACAACAACAGGACTCTCACGTTCAAATTGTCGAACTCAACATCTGAGTATCTGAACTCATGGAAGTAATCGATCGGATGGCTACACGAATAGAATCCTTCAATAATACTCTGTTCTCAGGAGACAACACCAATTGCAATTACGGACACAAGGACCTTTCACGCACAGCACACACTACCCCTGAAAGCAGCCGAAGACGGACATTAGATGAAATGAAGACAGCCTCGGAATCCAATACAAGTACTACCGACACAAACGTAGGCCCAGTATCAGAATCCCAACAGGAGGGCCAAATCAACGCATCGCCGTCAAAGAAGAAATATCGATATCTTCAGGACGACATGGAGGAGATGTCTCTCGGCTCGGACGTCTCAATGTCAACAGGTAATACCGATACGCCCATGAAGCACCGCATCAGGGAGTTTTTGCTTCCGGATTCATCTTCGCTGGACGACTCAGACGAGTTTCCATCACAAACGCCCGATCTGGACACTCAATACAATCTACAAAGTGATCCAGAGGGAGGTGGTCCAAAATGACAACGTCTACTGGACCTAATCTTCAACAAAGGGCAGCAGATACAGTCGAACCCAGCAACCACGACTGTACTGCTCAATCAGTAAATTCCTCGTTGCAGAAGCGTCATGTCAAGGGGAACCGACAGACACCCACCAACTATTCCCTCTCAGGTTTAACTCTTTCAAACCACACGTCCAGCAGGTCAACTCATCTTGCGCAAGTCAAGCAACCAGCAGGCAGAAGTGACTTATGGAGACTCCATCATCCACACAGCTCCAGGAACACCAACGCGCTTAACGTTCCAAAATGTCAAAGGCTTATCGTTCAATCAATCGGGCGACAATTACAATTATTATCTCTCATCCATGCTTTCTTTCTTGATCAACGTTTTGGAATGCTGGCAGAAACTAACTCCAGCTAGCAGCATGCACATGTACAAGCAAAATTCAAGCATTGCATTCGACGCCTACCAAAGATGGAAACCTCACATTAGGGTATCCAACTCAACACGTGGACCCCCTTGGCGAGCGAGAAACGTTTCATGCCGGCAGTTCACTCCGAGTGGTTCATAGATCTCTGACAACCAAAGTATTCGGTCAAACGATCACCAATTCCACAGGATTAGGCAGATGGTGAGGATTCACCCTCATTAAAAAGGCCAAACAAAACTCAGTATCATAACGGGATACCGCACGTGTCTAGATTCAATAGCTACCTTGCCGTTAGGGAGCACTTTTCATCGTGAAGAATACACTCCTACTTCAAGGATCAGTGACTCAACCTGCCGCAACCACGGAAACAATTCTTGCTAGATCTCACCCGGACCATCAGGGACCTCCAGGACCAAGGACACAATATTCTACTAATGCTAGATGCAAATTCCGCTCTGGATTCCGACGACCACCTTCGTGAATTCCTCGGCAATCTCAACCTACATGATGTGCATGTCAACAATCCTGCGCCATCCACATACATCGGATCGTCAGCGAGAAGAATCGATTACATCGTCGGATGCTCAAGAATCCTGCCGGCCATCAGCCGACAGGGGATACCATCATACTTCGAAGGATCACAATTGGATCACAGGTCTCTGTCTGTTGATCTAAATTTATCTCAGCTACTGGGAGACAACGAGACCAATCCAACGGTTATACCTGCGTCGCCACAGAGATGGCTAATTAGCGGAAATCCAAAATTGGTGGAACTGTACGTGGAAACCATGCGAGTGTACTACTAAATCACAAGATTAAAGAACAGATCGATAATCTGTTTGATACTCATAAAAATCTTTCGAGAAGCCAGGTTAGACGCATATTGACAGCATGGGACAACAATCAAGGCAGAGCCATGAAAGCAGCAGAGACTTCTCTGGCTATGAGACCCAAGCAACAAAAGCGGTCTCCGCTGCTGCAAAACGCGGGGGTGATACTCAGGTATTTCGGCGTTTGAGGGAATTGACTCACTCAGAGGATTACTCCACAACCTTCACTCAATGGGAGAGACAAATACAGACGTTCAATCCAAACTTTCAGTTGCCAAACAGGTCCACTCCGATGGATATTCAAGAAGTACGTATTCAGTTAAATAAAGCAACCAAACTGCTATGGAAGATACAAAAGAACGCAACTATGAGTAGGGCCAGTCACAAAAACGTGCAAAAATTGTCTCACGCACAATTCAAGGAGAAGCGTGCAAGGGCCTTTATGGCAAACTTCGCCAGATATTCAAACCCTCTGACTATTCCAGCTTATCACAGATTCAAGTTCCTCAACCCTCCTTGCAAGTTCATCCGACGGGCGGAACCTGGGCAAGTTCACAGCGTACTAAGAAAGGAGGATTTCGAACAACTGCCTGGTATGGGATACCATTATCACAAGAGAGGATATCGAAGCTCATCTCCTGACCTTCAATCACGAAGCGTTTCGAGCCGCGGCTGATTCTCCTTGCGGCATCGGGGTGATCCATGACGCCTTAACTTTCGTTTCCAGTCTTTCCGATGACGCTGAACAATGCCTCCACGGCGTAGTACCAGAGTCATGACATGGAGATAGCACTGTACTTCGCAAATTCTTGGCATCGTTTACTATTCCAAATTCTATGCTGGACAATCCACCCATTAGCCTGGAGATATCAACCACCGACATTATAAAAGGCATTAGATCTTGGAGGGAGACAACCACAACATTGCCCTCAGGAAGACACCTCGGTCACTATAAGGCACTGATTACGGACCCCGAATTATTGGAATGTTTCCGAAAATTTCTCACAATCACAATATCCAGCAGAGGGATTGCACCGCCTCGATGGTGCAAGGCTGTCAACATCATGATAGAAAAAGATGCAGGTTGACCAAAAATCAACAGACTTTGGATCATTCATCTCTTTGAGGCGGATTACAACTTATTTATAAAGATCATGTGGGGATCACGCCTGGTGAGACGTTCGGTCGAACTTAACTTATTGAATGACAGTCAACATGGATCAGTCCGTGGTAGGACCACGATGGATCCAGTGATGTCAAATCAACGGACAACTGACCTATGCTGAGTACTAAAGGTAAACTATGCTCATTTTGATAGTGATGCATAGGCATGTTTTGATCAGATTATTGGGGCACTTGGCATGATGGCAGCTAGTAGATGCGGAATGCCTGTGGAAGCAGTTCGAACTCACGCCAAGGCTCTGGAACTCATGCAATACATGGTAAAAACCATCTACGGGGTATCTGCAGACTCCTACAGCGGCACGGCGCTGGAACCTCTCTTTGGAACGGGTCAAGGAAGCAGGGCATTTCCCGTGGTCTGGCTGTCACTGGTCTTTATCCTGCTCAATACACTCGAACCAGTGGTACCCAAGAGAATAAGTTTCAAATCAGCTGATGGCACCATCCAACACCACAGGTTGGTAGATGCATTTGTTGACAATGCAGCCATTGGGCTGATGGACACTTGGAGAGCTACTATCGTTACCAGAATTAGTAGCAGCATTCAGCGGCACAAACATGGGAACAATTGTTACATTTCTCTGGGGGTGCATTGCATCTATCAAAGTGTTCTTGGTACATTACTATGTTCTGGGACTGGAAGCAAGGTTGACCTTTTCTCAGGGAAATAGAGGAAGATGATCCAACCATTAAGTTTTATCAAGGGTTCAAGCATCCCCGTACACCTGTTACAATTCGTCGTCACTCCCTCGACACAGCATCATGCATTTTGGGAGTTTATCAATCTCACCTGGGAGGATTCTTGGATCACATCAGAATGCTGAAACAGAAAGCAGATACATACTATGCTGCTGGTTATATTTGATCTCCGCAGTTAACTCCTGCAGACGTGAGAGTTTTTCATCGCTCCATCTACTCTCCAGCAATGCTGTTCTCACTACTGGCGGTAGCTACAGACAAGGAAGAATTTGACAACAGAGACTTGGATTTTCGATCAAACTTTGCACGGCTCTTTGGTATGGTCCAGTCTCCATGGGCGGTCTCAATCTCTTAGATCTACGTACGGAATGCGGCATTGCAATGATGATAAAGTATTTCTGTCACGAAGTCTATGACAATACTAAACAAGTCGGACAATTACTCCTTCTTCAACCCCAGGCATTTCAAATGGAATCAGGGCTACCTAAATCCCTTCTCGAGGAACCACAAAACAACAAACATTCCGTATCTTACCCCGACATGGGTATTGTCGATGCAACAATTTATGTCTAATCACAACATCAGCATAAGGTTGACCGACAATTTCCATATCACGATTCAAAACCCGAAGGACCAGTTCATATTGGATCTTGAACGTCTGAAAGGATATACACCTAGTCAGCAGAGGGATATGAACCTCGTTCAAATACACTTACAAGTGTTGACCTTAGCTGACTTAGTTGATTCGACAGAGTCCACAAAAATAGCAACATGGGCCTGGGAAGGCCATCGACCACCAAACTTCTGCAACAACAAGTCATGGCCATGGCAATTGCACCTCTCCATCGCACAACAACGATTATGGAAGCGCTTCATCTCGTCTCATTATCTACGGTACGACAGATATTGGAGGAACCCCCAAGACCATCACTATTGGAATTGAAAGCGACCATGACAACAGCGAAGACTCCTCCGGTAGTGACGGAGATCGGAGACAGCTCAGTCAGGCAATTAAACTGTTACCAAGAAGATCACGCCGGCGTCTCCTCATGCACTACACCAGACCGATGATATTGTTTTCACAGCTGTGGGAAGAGTGTTAAAAGAAACAGACACTGACAATTGCCTCCGACAGAGGATTAAAGGATCAAAAGGGTACATTCGACTGGTTAATTAGTACAACGACTAATGTGGTTCCGGCCGAACGTGCCGGACCAGTGGATGCTCCCTTTGATACCGCAGATTCCACTCGATGTGAAAATGGAGGATATTCCGCATCCCTGCTGCTCTTTCTATCGGTTCTTCACTCACTGTGGGGAAATCGCCAGCATCGTTGCAACTTCCGGTGGCTGGGTTACTGATAGCAAATGAGCGATTAAAATGTTTCTCAGCTGTCCGACAGAACCCATCAGAAAGGAAGACAACCGAGAAACGCGGATTGTATGGGCATTTTTAAGTCCGAAACATCATCCATGAGAAGACGGTTCAATCCGATTTGGGTCAAAGGCCATTGAAAGGAACTCAAATCCAGGACTCCAAATAAGACATCCCTAGTAGTATGGCAGTCATTAGAACATACTGATCATACACCAGAGGCCAGGGTTTTGATCTCCATCAACGGAATTTGACTGGGTAAGTCAAGAGGAACAGTGCTTGCGATAGTATCATATTAAACGGATATCATCTCCGCCAGTATATTCAATCAAGACAGAAGTGGTCGGATAACATCTGCTGGGACTGCATAGATGTGGACGTCTTCAAAAGATTCTACCAAAAGCTGCCATCCAGGGAGGAGCAGTTCGCCCAAACGAAGTTTATTTTTGATCAATGGCACACCGGCATCAAGCGTCAACGGGTCGCTCAGGTAAAAGACCCAAATCTGGACAAATGTCCATGCTGCCAAACGCAAAGGGAAACAACTGCTCACGTTCTCCAATGTAAAAATAATCCGGCTCGAGATCATGTATTAAAGGATTTTGCAGGAGAATGAGGACTCCTCCCGAATACCATCATCCGGTCTTTACTACTCTGAAAGACGGCATTACAGCGTGGCTCGAAGGTAATACCTACGACCCAGATATCAAGGAGTTTCCCATAAAAATGCAATCCCAAAGTACAAAGGCACTCAAGAAGGAACAACACCAAATTGGATAATGATCAATGCAATAAAGGATATCTGAGTGTGGCGTGGAGATTTTTACTTAACAAGATCAGTCCGTACGGTTCACGAAACGATCCACCACCGGGTTCTGGGGCCAACATACTTATTACTGTACTAAAACACATATTTCGGCTTACACAACAACTACGGAAGAGCCGGAATGAAGTACTACATCGATCCAACGAGGCAGACCTCATGGCCATTCGAGATTCAGAGCAGCAAGCAACAATCAGAGGAGATACATGAACATCCAGAACAATTACAAGCAGGAGATCGTCATTATTGTGACCGATGACCTCTCGAATCTATACTCAAGAAAAGCACGGCTACACGACGCCGATGGCTGCGGTACACAACTATGTCAAGAGCACGACGTTGTTTAAAAGATGGGAAACGTCAACTACTGATGACAAATTTCTTCCGACCGCAAGAACCTGCTTCAGTCACACAAGAATCGGCAACTTTGTAAACTTTGGGCATTAGGTTTAGGAGTAGATAACCGTCGCCAACCTGTTATATGGTGTGGCCATGGTGGGGTACACACTTCGATCTTGAACAAAGATTGAGGGTGGTGACAAGAACCCGGCCGATAATTTGTTTGGATTATATTAGAAATCCATCACCTCTGGTAACCAAGAATTCATCAACTGAGCCTGGACAGAAAGTCCTTCTCATCCTTCAAGACTGATACCATGCAGTAGGCATTAAAATGCTTCTTCATGTTTTTGGTGATGATGTTCATCTGTGCTACTGGCTGGCTGCATAATGGTGCTCCACTTTGATGATAAGCATGCTGAGAAATCTTGCAAAGAGCGAAAGCTCTTTGAAGCATTTCATTTGATGAGCTTGGTTGGTTACACTGGAGGGAGAGAACTGGAATCAGCAGCACATGGAGGATTGTTGCACTGCTGATTGAGATCTCTTCATCAAGAATTATTTGGCCATCACTGCAAGCAAGCAGTAACATACAGGCAAATATTGTGCTGAAGATCATTCTGGGTGATTTCCAAGCTTTCATTTTCTAATTTGTCAAGCCCGGGTTCGAATGCACAGAGGAATTCTTGCAGACTCGACTAGAAAGCAACTGTGTTTATTAGAATAATGATGCTTCACTGAAGACTGATCACAATCCCTGTCAATGAGTGGCGGTACTTGAACTGCTCTCTTATATAGACTTGGACCAAGGCCATGTGGCGAGTATCGAGTACCAGTACTACCGTAAATCTCTCTGGTTAAGACCCAGGAATTGTGCGTGATTTTGTCCAAATTTTGGGGGGTGGGTCTTAAACTACGTAAACCGAGAGCAAGATTCCGTTCGAATGTGCGCCATAAAATAGTCTTTTTTACCTTCATATTTTGGCGCGCGATTGTGAAACGTGACTGTCACTTCTCATTGTTGTTTGTTTCATGTCGTCGTTGGCCATCATGAATGGGTCAACTACACCTACTCCTCGGAACAGTAAAAGGAGGCGTTTCGCGAACTTTGAGAGACTTGCAATTGTTCGGAATGTGAGAAGGCGTGTAGAGGCGGGCGAATCAATCAGGGCTGCATGTAGAGCACTCAACATTATCCCAAAACAGTACAGAGAATGGTCTACGACTTCGAGGGCCATGGTGGAACACGGCAATGCAAAGGCAAAGAGTACAGCTAAGGGTCCTACTTCAGTGTTAGCGCCAATCGAAAATGATCTACTCAAGTTCATCTTCGAACTAAGGGAACAAGGATTTGCAGTTTCTATTTCTACTGTCGTCATTCAAGCGTCTCGATTGATGTCCGAGTTCCAGCGTAAATCGAGTCACGCAAGGTATCAAAGTGTAAGGCGGTGGATCAGAAAGCACAGTCTTGTGCACAGGATGGGAACACATGAAAGCCAGCGATCCCCATCCGAGACTGCAGGTTTGGCCCAAGACTACGTGCAAACAATCCGTCCGAAACTCGCGCAGAGCAATCGTCATGAAGATTTTATCCTTAACATGGACCAAACGCCTGTTCCATTTACATTTAATGCGAAGAGAACACTTGAGTCAGTGGGACTGCGCACAATTCACATTCGAAAGTCAACAAGCGACACAAAGAGAGTAACATGTGCCATGACGGTGTCTGCAAGTGGTCGAGTACTTACCCCATTGCTTGTTTTTAAAGGAGCCCCAAATGGTCGAATCGAAAGAAATGAATTCGTCACGTATCCAGATGACATAGAGTATGCATGCCAAAGCAATGCATGGATGGACGAAAGAGTGATGCACATATGGATCGACAGGATCTTGAAGCCGTACATTGACCAAGCACCTCCAGGAATTGTTCCGCTGCTCTTGCTTGACTCTTACCGCTGTCACATGATGAGGTCAACAGTGAATGCAATCGAGGGGTTGGGCGTTGAGGTTGAACACATTCCTGGTGGTTGCACTTCTGTGCCAACCTGTCGATGTTGGCGTGAATAAACCATTCAAGTCCAGGATGCGCAAACTGTGGGAGGAATGGATGATTAGCACGGGCTTACACCAAGGGAAAATTGACCCCCCGACCAGGAAGCACATCGCCGAATGGTGCTCTGTTTCGAGTCAAGACTTACCAGCACAGATGGTGAGGAACTCATGGCGACATGGAATGTACAGTTACTATCCTGTTCCTCCTGTTCAGGAAGAAGAGCACACCACCGACGATGAAGTTAACGACTTCGTTGGTAATCAACAAAACGACAATCCTGAGGATGATGAGGGTGGTGATGAGTACGATGGAAGTGATGATGACGAGACGCTGAGAAATCATTCGAGCCTCTTCTTTCTTGCCAAGAAGACTACCATCCACACAACCAGCAGGGGGAGGAACAACAACATGCTGCCGACAAGGAAGTCTGCAGTGTTGGACACCAAAATGACATTGTACAGCAGCAGGGTAGCAACGATGATCATGGGAGCGGTGATGATGACGAGAACGTTGGCAGCAACGATGACGATGAGACGATGAGAAATCATTCGGAGCCCCTCCTTTCTTACCATGATGTCAACCGACCACACGCCAACCAGCACAACCATCGGCACATTGACAAGACATACAATGGGACGCTGAACAGCATCGTCGTTGGTAATTCTTGCGGCAGCGCATTGGACGAATCTCTTCCGCCACTACCTGACACAATTCAACTTGTTCGTATTCTGCATGAAGTGCAACAGGCAAAAAGGAGTGAGCGACACGATCAACAAGATCACTCAGAGCCGCTCCTTTCAAACACGTACCAAAATTAAAATTAAGTTGTAGTAGTAGTAGTCGTCCTCACTCTCCTTGTTTCTGTTGCTTTGAACCAGAACTGTCATTCCTGCTCGCTGTTCGTGCTGCGTTTTCGGTTGTCAACACTGGTAGTAGTGCCCTCCTTGTCACGATTGTCAATGAGTACGGCCTCGCAGCAACCGCAATTCCGGGTGTTCTTTCGCCGCTTTGTGGGACTTTCAGACCCTTCGTAGACATCTACCACTTGTGCGATACGCCCATCATAAAGCTGCCACTGCTTTGTGAGGTGTCGAGGAAGAAACCCCACTCGACAGCGGTCAATACCGTCACTAATCCAATACACAGCAAGTGCGGATTCCTCGTTTCCCATCTCATTAAGAATCTGCACGTGCCGTATCCGCACAACCGAGTCTTCCTGCAACACGGCACCGCAAACATCGTGTTCTTCACAGGAGCGTCCACGATCACTCCTCCCAATACCAACGATCTCAACCGTGATACCACAAGGATGCAAAGGTGGACTCATGGCCTTCGCTGCTTCCTTTTCTGTGGATAATGATGAGGACATGCTGGTGAGTGACACAACGAAAACAAAAACAACAGGAGGAGGCAGAGGTTGTTGTTGCTCATCTCATTGCTTCTTGACAGCGTTTTGTGGCTCAGCAAATGGCCATTCGCATCAACAAATTTCTGTGGGGTCGTGTTTGATCTGTTGAAAATTTTGTGCGCAAGCATGCATGGTTTGTTTTGGGACAAAAATTTCTGTTGGCAACCTATGGAATCCGTCAAAATTGTTTTGATTCACTGATATCTTTGCATAGAAATCACTCATAACATCGTCTGATTATATGAGTGTTGTATATCAAATTGAAGCCCTTTTCGTCCTCTTTTTGGTCATGTTATCCATTCTAATTAGAACGAAGTACTTCTGGATTGGCATGCACATGTCTAAAAAACGGCCCTTTTTGGCGGGGGTGGGTCTTAACCTGCGTGGGGTCTTAACCAGAGAGATTTACGGTAGTACAGAAGCTTCAAGAAGCGAACCACGCCGGCAAGCATGGGGAGACGCGAAACACCTGCAAGTTAGGAAAGGTACCTGGTACCAGGAACTCTATGTACTAGAGTAGAGTTCTGGAGTACAATTGTACTGTACATGTATCATACACAGAATATGATACATAGATGACATGCTACAGTACTATGCATATGACAGATAGGACTGCAATACTGGTTACTGGTTTCATTAGGACTACCGTAGGGGATTACTTGTACCACATTACAGTACGACATGGACGTAGCGACGTAGCGTCCAGAAGAGGACGTTACAAGTAGCCTGGTACAGTAGGAGATGTAGGAGGTACAGTACAAGTACAGTAGTAGTTTGTCTACAGTTCCAACTAGTAGACAGTAGACAGTAGCCCAACACGATCATCGAAACATCGAAACTTCGGTACAGTAGGCAACTTCATGCTACAGTTGCTCCTGTTCACACACTCATTACAGCTTTATTCAATACACTATATGATACCCTAAATCGTAGCAACGCTTTCCCACGACGATGCGTTGCTTTGTGTATCGTCGATTGTTTCTCGTGTGCTCGTGCTTGAAGTCCTTGTGATGGCCCTTCGTCGACTTGAACTATCCTTGCGTTCCTTATTACCTCTGCGTCCATGGCGTTCTTTCCGTCGCTGCGTCACGGAATCTCTTTCAGACACATGTCTGCGTCGGTGAGACGAAATGGATTTCTTCGCTTTCGTCCTGTCATCAGGTAAATCATGCTGATAACCGTTCGAAGTTTTCGACGCTTCCCTCCTTTTCTTCATAGCAATACATTTTTTCAACACGCTCAGCAATTGGCACCGCCGCGTCCAACGTCTCGGATAATTGTAAGCGCCACATAGCATCACCATCGTCAGGATAGCTGTCGGAAATGGAGCATTGACCTGATACCTTGGACTTCACGTCGTACTCCTCGTCATCCTCCGCTATGGTATGGAAACGGTCGCTCGGCATTCGAACGATCTTTGCACTTCCCCATGAGAAACCATGAGCCAAGAGTCTAGGGTGTGACTTCTGGGCACCATGGGAAGCAAGCTCGCCTCCTTCTTGAATCGTTGTGGCTGCATGGCAAGTCTCGCCCTCAATTTCATCATGGTCCTCCTCATCACCCGATTCATAGTCGCCAAAATCTCCAAAGATTTCCTGTGAATCTTCGAAATCCTCGAGGATCAACTTGTCTATAAATGCAAAGTATAAGGGATGCGATTCATCAGATGATTGCGTCATGGAAGCTTTCGACGAAAAGGGCCTTTCTCTCGCTTTCTCCATAAGATTTTTACGCGATAGTTTGGGTCCCTTTCCGGTCGATTCTATCGCTGCTGCACTAGCACCACATTTCTCTGTTTTCAATGTTGACATGATTGCTATGTTGGCTCTGCTGTTATGACGTGCTGTTGCAGCATGCATATCTTGGTCAATTAGTCGTTACTAGAAAAAAATGAGAACAACTGAGTCCCTCCAGTATTCGTGAAGAGTGTGTATTATATTGAGTGCAATCTTCAACATTGCGAACACCCACGAAGTGCGAAGGGAATCGCAAGTCCGAGTGACACATCGGACGTATGTGCATACATAAATGTGTGTATTCGTGGATTTCAAGGCCTGAACGGACCCGCACGAACCCCGAATGCGACAATGCGACCCATAAAGTTTTTACAGCCGCGCGAGGATCGTGTCACAGATCATTTCAATGCACACATTGCATACGTGCTGTGTATGTCACAGAACATGTCGCATCCAAAAAGCTTTTTCCTCCTCATGACAAAAACATTCGCATCCCAGCGTAGGTTCACCTGGCACTTGCAATCGGCTACTAGAGCATTTAAGAAGTTGGTGTATGTGTCAATGAAACAACGATCAAATGCCACAAGAAACGTGAGATCAACGAAAGTCATTTAAGTATGTATTCTCGTAGAAATGCGTCTCGATCGCGCATCTCAAACTCGAGACAAAAAAATTCAACTTCCAACCAGGTAACGTTTGTCGTATTGTACATTGAACTCCTAACTCGTTGTGAAGACACGACAACTCGTTGTGAAGACACGACAAATGACGGTCTAATGGTACCGGTGGTACAAATGTACAACCTCAGGAAATAGTCGACAGTAGCTCCTTGTCTGATTTTTCGGACCTTCCAATGGGCATACCGGCATCCTGCTTCCTGGTGCGACCATTTGCTGAGACGAACTTCGAATTAGAAGATAGTGCGATTTCAAGAAATAGAGGACGATCTCGCATCATTCAGCATTAAGTTTATAATGCGTATACACTGGTAATGCATATCACGGGCTGTACTGTAAATTGTGTCATGAATGCATACGGAGTATGCATTATGTATTTCTCTTGTACATATTGCCCCTCTCTAGCCAGAGCTATGCATAAGATCCTACTCTAAGCTCTAAGTACTAAGTGACTTACTCTACGATGACGTCAAGTTACCATCGACTGTACACCTGACCTACCGAATGGACAGAACAGTAATCTCAGCGTCTGATCCGACTGTGAATGAAGTATTTCTCACAACCGGCACTCAACTCATCCTTGACTAGCTTCCATCGTCACACTTTGATTCATGTTGAGACAACCATCGGAGGCCAGTGGACTTCTGGCATCCGATGGATGTATGTGCCGGCATTTATGAAATACTTTCACACATACAGAACAGAGATCCAATCACCAGTCACATTGAATCTTGTTTCATTGGCCAGTGACAATCACGCTCGTCGTTTTTATTCACACTTCCATGGGCGTCGATAGCGCATCGACTGCATTGACACACAGTGGCATATCATAGCTACGGGAGTCCTACATGCTTCATGTTTTATCCTAATTTTACAGCAACCAACCTAAACTCTGAAAAAAATTCATCATTGCAGGTTTTGCCGGAGGTTTTCAATTGTTTCTTTGTGAAACAAATGTACAAAACGTATATCCTCGTACCGACAAAGATCCATCTCTTGTCCCCTTTCCAATTAACTGATAACAACGATTTGTAATCATCACCACAATCACTTAATGTCTTCTGTTTGAGTTGGCTTGGTCGTGGCAGCAGAGACAGGCCCTACCGAAGGAACCCAATGTCCCAAATTGAGGTGAGTTCTGATGGTTATGGATACGTTGATCAAGTGGGCGTCATCCGTCGCTCCGTGATCGTTTGGATGAACCTCCAATGCATGAACATGTACTGTTCAAGTTGTAGCTGGTAATTCCATGACGTAATTGCTTGTCATCTCAGCACCCGCTTGGACTCTGTCGTGTTGGGACGTATGCGGCATGCAAAATGAAACGCAGGGAGTACATTGAAGAAATACGCCTGTGGAGTAGAATCAGGGAAATGGTATCCTTCGATTGGCAATAAATGGCTAATCGATGTTTGCATGTAACCTGAGTCCTTTTACTTTTCATTTCTGTCCATCATTGATTGATGACCTGAAGACTGTTCTACTTTCCTCAATGATGTTGATTTCAACGACTCCTTCGATCTCCTCATCGTATCAGTCGTGCCATCTTGCGCATTTCCTACCAAGTTGCGCTTGCTCAGATACTCACTTTTTCTAGTCTTGCTCGGCTTTCTTCGGCGACGTTCAAGTTTCATTTGCAGATTAATGAACTTTTCAGCAAGTTCCTCTTGGGACAACCGGTCAAGGACTTCAGCAAGATCAGAATCATGATCGTTGCGGACAGCCGAGCTGTTATTTGTGTAATCATCTGAAGTCAACGTCGATTGACTGTTGTATGTTCCGACAGAGTTCACAACCGAAAGGTCGTCGTCTTTGAACGACTCACCCCAGGCGCTGCAAGACGAGTGTTCCTCCTCTTGTGCTTCCAACATGAGCGATCTACTACTGAGCATGCGCACGACCTTTGCCTTATTCCAGGAGAAGCCGTTCGCTTGAAGTCTTATTCGCGGATCTGTCGAAGCATCAGCGCTGTCCTCCAGGTGCTTCTTGAATGGAGCACCAAAGTCCATGTTCGTTGACGAGGAACCACACGAGAAGTCACCAAAAGTTCCAAAGGAATTTTGAGAAAGATGAAAGATATCTTCCATCGATGAATGCCCGAAACCAATGTCGAATTCTTTTGATCCAAGGAATGACGATGATGAATCGCCAATGGTTGTGAATGCAGTACTACGGATGGATAATTCTTCTGTGGGGGAACCCAATGTTTTGAGTGCCCCGACATCTTCGAACAGATGTTCCGTTCCTACACTGTTCCGACCCTCACCATCGGCCTTGTAATCCGATTTTGCCTTCAGACGGTTTTTCCACATGGTATACGTTTGATAAAGTGTTCGAGAGTTTGTGCCTTGTGATAAACAAATCTACCGGGAATCTGGGCGGTAGAGCGTCGTACAACTTGATGCTATTTCATTGCACTTGAGAATTTAGCATTTGATGGCATTTCTCAGACTTGCATTTGAACTTTATCAAATATGCGGCATTTATTCGTGTGTCCAGAAGGTCATTGTTGCCGTCACACCGTCCGAAGTGACCTTCACTGCATTTATGCCACTTCCTTAGATAAATCGAAATATCTGTCATGAGGACATGCTAACCCAAGTCGGCTGCACACTTATACGGCTTTTGGTCATATGCCGAGCTTGCATTTATGGGAATGCACTTTTTATCGAATCTTGTTCGTACAGTAGGATCCGTATACATGTCTACATACGCAAGGACGTGTTCGTAGGCCACTCGTTGTCCTGAGAATGAACGACGAATGCCAGGGCGCAATGACCTCGGAAACTAAGGCCTACAATCATTCCCGAATTGGAGATACAGGTAAGTGCAACTTCCGGAATTAGTCGACATTGCCCATTGAAGGTCCCTTATCTCTTAATCGACGAAACATGGATTCTGGGCTGGAGGGACATAAGTGATTAGGCAGTCCTCAGAGTACGTAAGTCCTAAGTGCATCCCTAGATTTCGCAACTACTGTTGATGTCCACGGACACGATCGAAGTATTTGCGGCAAATTTCAGAGTCTTATCCGAACGGACGCCAGCGAGCACTTCTTAATTATTCTGCGGAGTTTTGTACCCCCTGATTCCTGTCATGAGTAACCACTTTCCAACGTTTCGATCCCAAAACGACTACATCATTACCTGGCATCCAAATTTTCCTCAACCTGGCTCGTATTATGATTTAAGAATAACTGCACGAAGAAACACCAGGTAACAATTGAAACGAATGTATTCATCACTGCGTTTGTCATTATGAAGAATGGAATGGAACCCTTGAGGCTCCAGGGGACCATCATAATATACACGTTATGAATGATTGGCATTCACCCATCCAGACCATCGTCCATTTATGCTGGGGATTACTTACTTTGTATTAGAGTACTACACAATTACCAGAATCTACACTAAAGCAAAAGTCCAACTGGATTGATACCATACCGTGTGAAAAAGCTGGCTGTGGCGTAGGTGAACAATGCATCACAGGACATGTCTCAACCCAAAGCCAACAATCCAGCAGTCAATCATATATGATGTTGACTAGGAAATAATTTGGTTGGGCTTATTTTTGGCCAACCCAATGTTTTCTGCATTCTTCCTTTTTGTCAGCAGTTGTTGCCTCATTATACACCCAAAAATCTCAATGTAGTAGAATCATTGGTTCCCCTGTGGCTGATACCCTATCTCTGACAATTCTTTGGAACAGAATTGTTCAATTTTTCATGGCTATTCATAATGTCAACCAAGTCTTGGATTCCAAAATCATACCATTTTTACAGTTCCCTTTGTCAGTAGTTTATCCTACAAGAACACTCATGGTGAGACACATAGTGTATTGACTGTCTCCTCACAGCCACTGTGCCATGCTGGCAAAGTGCTCATAATTTCCACTCAAATCCAAGCCTTGACCCGTGGTGCTGCCCGCTCCATCTAGCTATAGCATCACATGTTGTCTGTTGGAAATCAGGTCAAATGGGCCACTGTTCCAACTTTTGTCAAAATCATTTATTTTGCCCATGCGAGGCTATTGGATGACTAAGTATGGCCACATGACTGTACAACATACCTGCCTGCCTTCATCCACTCCAATATTTCAATAACACCTTTTAGTCGGGGTATTTGCATACATACAGTCATTGTGAAGGTACTGTCGTATGACAAACTGATAACTGACATACATCACTATCAGATGAGTAAGAAGGGAAATTGCTTATGGTACACCAGTTAATTATGTATTGTTTCTGCTATTTTAACCCCACAACAATAGTGCGCTAACTTTCAATATTACTAATTTCAACTCAAGCAAATTATCATCCCCTACATGTAGAATGCCACCACATTGACAAACTTTCAAAGGTATGGATTGCATGCATTGCTCAGTTTCATAACTTGTTTCCCACTGAAGATATAAGCTGTGTTATTCTATCAACAACAAGCCTTGGCTTGGTGATGTGAGGAATTATGTGGTCATCTTGTGTGGTGTCCGGTACATTCTGGTGACATTTTGTTGTCACATGTCTTCAGATTTCTTGGGCTTGACCTGCTGCCAGCAACAAAAAATTTCCTGCTAAACAGTGCGGTACAAGTAGATGAGACAATCTTTTTTGTTGACACCGACACAACACAATCTCGTCAACCATTCATTATCATCAGCAGCAATAACCTCTCCCTTCCTCTTCCCTTTTTGTCAGTCTCTGTCACTGACATCTAACCTCATCATACCACCAAAGAAGAAGCCATGTTGAGGAGAACTTTTTCCAGGAGACCCAAGGTTCACTCTTGCTCTTGCAGCACTTGCAGATGATCTGCAGGCACTGTGCAACAAGAAGTGTTGTTTGAGTACAAATCTGTTGGACTACTTGATCCAAACAGGGGCTCTGTCTCTCTCACCACCATTACTTGCCTCTCAGGATGAAGTTATTGTCATTTGCGGTGGGGGTATTTTAGGAGAAACTACCAGGTGTTTTTTCTACTTTTTGCGTTGTTAAACAGGCCCGTAATTTCCCCTTATTCTCATATTGCTGTATCCTTATTCTCATATTGCTGTATGTCAGATGTCAGTTTGTCATACGACAGTACCTTGAACTGTACGTACTTGTACCGAACAATACCATACACTTTGTGAAAACATGTCATGTCGTGATGTCTGTTACAAACGTTATTAGGGTTTTACATCATAAAACATATCTCATATCTCATATCTCATCACAATGGCAATACTGCTACAATGGTTACATATCTTGCTAGTCAGTGTAGTTCACTCTCATTCCTGGTTTACACCAACAGCATTCACGCCATTCACTGCAAGAGGAAGTCTCACAAGTTGGACGCCGTTGGTTAGGGATGGCCCTTGTTTGTTGCAGGCACACAAAATCACCTCCGTTGACTATTCATGGATCGAAACATCGACAACGACAGACACGTCGCGGCAATCGTCCGGTAGTGACGGTACCGTTCGGTGGCATGCGGCACCTCCAAATCACATTCCGGTCATGGAAACCTTGCGATGGTGTTCCATTTCGTGTTGCCACTTGGATTGTGTCCCTGGGCAGCCGCATCGCTTCAGCAATTGCAATCGAGCACGTCCGGCGGTGATGATGAAGGTGGTATGAATGATATGAATGATGACAAAAGTGTCAGAGTAGAAACAAGAAAAACGTCTGCAATGCAATTTTTCAGTGTGAAAAATTCCGAGGACATGGAGAGTGCCGTTCACCGTGTGACTCGCATCTTTCGGGATGCTGTTGTACAGAAGGCCATCGATCCGTCTGTCGCGATTTTCTTTGTCCTGTGCGAAGATCGCTCGTGGGATTTTGCTGATTTTTATGATTGGTTCTGTACCGTGGAAGAAGATGATTGGGAGGGTGACCATGGTTTTGATGAAGGTGACGATGATGATTTGCAAAGTCAAGTGACTCTGGCACCGTTTCATCCTGGATGGATGTTTGAAGATGATGGTACTGCTGCGACGAATCCATCCTTGCAATTTGAAAAGAAATCACCATATCCAACAGTGACACTTGTGTGGACCGATGTTATTGATGCAGCAGGTCCTGCTGTGAGTAGCAAGATTGCGGCACAAAACGAAATCACGCTGGGGAGGAAAAGTGTGGAGGAACTCGCGGCATTGTACCAACAGAGTGTGTACGACTACGTAGAACCAACGAAGGAGTAGATTGGAAGGTTATGGTGTGGCGATGAGGAAACACGTGTATCATCGTTCATACTCGTTTTCGGTCTCCCATTATGCCTTTCCCCTGAAAAGTGTTGTTTAAGTTGACAAGCGTATCGCTAACTAGCCGTTCCAATGCTCCGTCATCTATTTAGTCCACTGTGTCGTACAGTTCCGATTCGTGGACTTTGCGATCGCCATCTCCATGATTTGTCTTGTGCTTAGGGCGTTCATCGGGATCATCCTCAGTTTCATCTCGCTGCACCTCAAATAGGGGTGGCACTTGTTGCATTTGTACTGATGGTGCTCCCTGAAGATTCTGCAATTGTTGGAGCAATTCAATCTTGATGCTTTCCAGGGATCTATGACAGAAAAGTGTGTAATAACAACCACATTAGAAATCCGATTTCCGAAAGTCTCGTCACTGCTAATCACAATCGCAACGCATCAACAGGCACATTAAACTCACTCGGGTGTATTCAGATTCTCCATGTTCTCCTTCTTCAAATGCAGTTCAAAGTCCGGCGCATAGTATTCGTAGTAATCGTTGAAAGGGATATCATTGGAAACTTCCTTCTCGCATATAACAGACGTTTCGTAGCACCACAGGCGTGCCACATTTCGAATGGTGTACCCGCCCCCACCTAGCACTAGAGTGGGAACGTTGAACGATTTGACATACTCCACACATGCCGCGTGTCCCCGAAGAGTCAAATTGAAAGGTCCGAGTCGATCCCCAGCTATGCTGTCGGCACCGCACTGCAGCACAACTGCGCCGGGTTGGTAGACCTCCATAATTTTCGCCAGAATGGGTCGAAACAAGTCTTGGTAGGTCTGATCGCACATTCCGCTCTGGAGAGGAGCGTTAACACTAAACCCAGTGCCCTCCTTGGCGCCTGTTTCTGTAGAATGTCCTGTGCCGGGGAAGAAGTCACCGTATTTGTGCAAGGACAGTGTCATGACCCGATCCGTACAATAAAAGGCTTCTTCCACTCCATCTCCATGATGTACATCAATATCAATATAGAGTACCCTCGCATGGACCTTGAGGAGTTCCAAAATCGCCAGAACAATGTCATTGACATAACAGAATCCACTTGCTTCACTCTTTGGCATGATGGAGTCCTCCGCTCCAATTGATGGCAATATCACACTGTCCTTGCGCCAATTGTACGGCCCCATCGAGCGAGGCGCCAGACGAGAGGGAACTGAATTCCAAAACTCCGTCAAATACAGGACAGTCCGTGTACTCGCCAGCATTGAAACGCTGCATTTGGGCGTGGTAGGTCCGAGCATTGTCGGGAGAACACTTGGCTAAGAAGGACAAGTACTCTTCAGAATGGAACTGTGTCATTTCACCCATGGTCGCAGGATGAGGGCGATAACAATCCATTTCCTTGTACAAACCGTAGCCAAGAATGAGGTGATGGGCCAACTTGAGACGGTGAGGTTTCATCGGATGCGATGGACCGTAGTAAAAATGACCTACTTCCGGATGATAGAAGTAGGATACTCTCTTCTTTGTCATGTTGGAGTTCGATTTGGATTGATAGCAATTTGTCAAGAATTGAAAAAATGGAGTTTGGATGCAGTGATGTGTGAAAGAGTTGCCACAGCGATTGACTGTTGAGAAGCTGATCAGTACTCCAAGTATCAGCGATTGTACTTGCAACTTGAACCCTTGCGGACTATGAATAGGCCTCACAAGAGATTGGAAGGTGTGTGGGTTGTGGGTTGTGGAGGAAGGGGCGACTGGTGTGTTGTGTCTTTATGTGGGGGTATATACTGTACCACCCCAGGATAGTAGGAGGCAGTGGTTGCGTTTATTCGCTTGCTATTGTGCGTGATTGTGTTACTACGGTAGTCGTACAATGTGTACTTAGCACTTAGCACTGTAATACTGTAGCCGATCGCATTCCCCAAGATGCGGTTGTGCCAATGTAGTGTTGTACTGAGTACGACACCTCACCAAGATACTGTACAGGAGGTCCTGGTAGTGGTACATAATGGTATCTTTGTACGAATAGAGACTTGAACCTGAGACATTTCCACATGTACTGTACGACTGCTCAGTACTGGTACCAGGTACTACCTGGTTTGTTGTCTTTAGAGTACTCGTACTTGTACCACAGGACAGAACACAAGGTACTCGAATACAGGAGTACTGGAGTACTATAGCGCTATGTAGCAATCCTGGTACAATATACAACATGTACTGGAGACTGGAGACTGGAGTACCAGTCCAACTGGACCATAATCCTACAGTACTGTTGTAGTGCATACAGACAGAGTACGGAGTACGGATACATCTACGAACAACGTCTGTACTTCGCTTTCCAAACGGATTCCACGCTCCTCCCTTCCCTCCCTCCACAAACACAACACGCCTTGACGCCGCACAAAAACATCATTCCTGCACCATGAAACGCTGGGGCGACGATTTGGACGATTCCGACGACGAACAACAGCCTGTCGGCGGTTCTTCAACTAGTCCAGCGGCTAATGCCAACGTCGCTAACGCCAACAACATTGACATTCCCCCGACACATAAATCCAAAGTCGATTCCAAGGGCATCCAAATCGTTACATCGTACAGTCCCCACCCGACGCATGCCGGTCAGTTGCTCAAAACTACTACTAAAATCCGGGTTACTTATGCAACCACCCGCGAACATGTGAACGTGGCCGCCCGTCGGCGGTGGAAGAAATTCGGACAGGCCGCGCTCGATGAGGACCAGTCCAATGTGACTATTGTATCACGCGAAGATATCTATTTGGAAGATCCCCATGCGGATACTGATTTGCAGGATGAAGATCCGTCCAAGGCGTTGGCAGGGAATTTGAATGCATTTTGGGCAAAGCAGCAGAGGAGGCAATTGGAGCGGAAATATGATGTGGATGATGACGATGAGGCTGGTGGTGCAGCGAAACAACAAGAACAAGCAGGTTGGACTCAAGTGGGGCCATCGGCTGGAGGTGGGAACAAGTATGTTCCTCCGTCGCAACGTGCTGGTGGAGCAGCGTCTTTAACCATGATGAAGGGTGCAGGAAGTGGCCCGGGTGCCCAACAGCGAACGGATGATTTGAATACTATTCGTGTCACAAACATTTCTGAAAACACGACGGAAGCAGATCTTCAAGATTTGTTTCAACCGTTTGGGAGAATTTCTCGTGTGTACCTTGCCAAGGATAAGGAAACGATGGTGTCTCGTGGGTTTGCTTTTGTGTCATTCGTACACAAAGATGATGCTGCCAAGGCTATGGAGAAATTGCAGGGTTTCGGTTATGATCACTTGATTCTCAAATTGGAATGGGCTCGTCCGAATGCTCCAAAGGATCCTAGTGCCGCGACTGAGTTTAGATCCGGATACGGAAAGGCCTTGGCTCAAGATACGAAGGAGAAGGTAACATATGCGTCCAACTTGACGAAGGGCGTCTAGTAGTCTATTGACACTAAGTAGCACAGCTCGGTTGGCCACGATACTTTGATAATGTGGGACGTGGAGCTGCGCTAGATCGCAATGGGACTTTGCGCAGCATTTTGTTGACGATCGACCATGAAGTGCTAGAGGCTCTTGTTCTCCTCCCGTATGACCACCGTACTATCTAGTAGCTTGTACTCAGTACAATTTTCCACTACAGTGCTCATACTCCAGTACCGATGTATTCGTACTTGAAGGACGAAGTGGAAGGCGAACCCCGAAGGATCGCATCACCACAACAACATCAAGTGTCACTAGTCCACAATACAAGCCTTCGCTGACCAGTCGAACGACTTCATTCCTTACATTTTTGTCGTAATCGATTGAAGCGCGTCTGTCATGTTAAGACACACCATTAGAACAATGCCAACAGTTCTAACACTCATAGTCCTACTTGGTAGCGCTTTCAACAGCTGGATGGGGCCGTTGTGCTGGCGTGTCGAAGCCTTCGGGATCATGAACAACTTGCACCATTCGGCATCTCCATCCCTGTCGGCCATGATGTCCACGACAGCAATTCCAATGATCATGGACAGGCGGAAGCTACTACGGCAGCACATTGCTGCTGGATTCGGTGCGCTTCTGCTGCTCGACGCTACTGGTAGACCGCAAGTAGCTTCTGCTGTGCCGGAAAATGCACTCGATAGCTTCTTATCGGACTTGTCGTCGTCGACGTCTTCTTCTTCTTCACCGTTGTCGTTACCGACGACACCTTCCACCCAAGCTCCTCCTCTGGTTACTGGGTCCGTCGTTGGAAAATGGCCGGAAAGGCCTTCTCCCCTTCCCACGGCCGTCAGATCGGCGGCCGAATTGACAGCCATTCCAGAACCCATGACTGATTTGGAACAGGCTCTTATCGAGGCCGCTGCCGCTAATACTCGAAATCGAAGTGATCCCAGGAGTCATGGATATTGAAACGTAGAAGGGACCTCTGACATTTGGCCGGACAAACTTATTGGAGTGATTGTAGAGCTGCAGTCACTGTTAAGCTCGAAGAGAAAGAGATTCGTGTACAGTCCTAGTAGTTACAGTCAAGTCAATGAGTATCTCTGCACCAGAAGAGCCAAAAGAATTACCACGATCGTAGTTATACCGCCGAGCCAGTGAAACGATAGAAAGGAATGTGAGTTTGGCCCGTAGGATCGTTCTAAAACTGCAAGGTCAATCCATGATCGCAAACGTTTTCGAATAGGATGATATGTCAAATCATTGGCTGATAGAATTTCTTTCAGATCTCGTATAAAGCCATCCCAATCTGCGTGTGGGTCAGCACAACGCAGAGTTTTGGTTGTTCCCGCCGAGGGTGACGCTTCCCCTAAAAGGAGTCGAATAAACTGAGAAACTTCGTCGAGAGTCAATTTCTGTTCATCCAGCATGTCCAACAACTTATCATGGAATCCCATTTCACGACATCGATGCAGGGGCAGACCGTAAGTAAGCCATGGATTGTACTTATTCACTTCCTTGGCCTCGTCCATGTAATCATCCAAAACTTCCAAATTCAATTCCAACTGTCCATCAAGCTTTTCATAGTATCCCAAGACATTATCATCGTTGGTACAGAGTCGTACTACCATCCAGACTGGCAAATCGTTCATGAGTCGACGCAACGCAAGTTCAAAGTCAGCACGAGCAAACGTTCCTGGTGCGGCCACAAACCCTTCTCATCCGTGGGGATCCCATCGGTTGCGAGACAAACCATGACTTGCTGTCCCTCACCCAACAACGATTCCTTCCGAGGTAGGAGCATCGTGTACAAATCATGCAAATGGCGTGCCAATGGTGTCACACCAGATGGGGAAGTGTGACTCAAGGTATGAAAGAGACTGTCCAATTCACTATCCAACGACTCTTGACCGTGACCGGCAACATCGTACGATTGAGGAAGACTATGATCGGGTGGATTCAACCAAATAAACTTTGTTGGGGCATTCAGTAGGGCTGCCATGTGGGCATGATAGGTAACACACTCTCTCAACTCCTCCCATCGCGTGCAGTTTTTCCACTCAATTTGGTTCTTGGTTTTCGTTGAAACCAACTTGCGACCATCGAAGGTACTCATGGAACCTGAGTTATCCAAAATCCATACCCGTTGAGGAAATGTGTCCTTGCAATGATGTATGACGGAATGAGCCAGCCCTGGCGGAAATCCCTGTTCGAGGAGACACACCATTGCGTGATCATCATCGTTATCGTCCATATCGTGCCTCGTACTTCCTGTGTAAGTCGTACCGTACTCTTGAACTCCGTTTCGAGAACCGGCTGTAGCTTTTCAACCACGTGAAGAGTATGTCCAATTCAATGAAGTGGGATCAAGGGCATGAACAATGAAGATCAAGCATTCGAGCCACGGCGGAAGATCCGAAATCCACCGTGTGTGATTTGCGAAATGCGTGATATAACACCGCGTGGCATTTTTGAGTCGTGCTCGAGTACTCCTGTACCGTACCAGGTACTAGTACCAGGGAGTACAGGCGACATGCGCACATCCCACTAGCTAGACTACAACACAAACAATTATAAAGCAAAAGCCAATACAATGGGGACATACTAGTAGAGAGTAGTTGTTATTCCATTTGTTTGGGGTTGAGGTTCTTGAGTTATTGGAAAGCTCCAAACATCAAACATCATCATGTTTTTATTCACATCTCCTTTTGGATGATTCATTACAATGCAATCAACTTCCAAGAGGTTTGTCATGATTCCAATTTCCAATTGGACTCTCTGATGTTATCAACCAGGAATAGGGAAAAATTTGCATGGTGCAAAAAAGGCAAAACTATGACCAATTTGTCCAACTCATATTTCGCTTTTCTTTGACGGTGAGTGGATCCGATTAACTGTCACCTATTTTTCGTCATCGTACGACACGTTACTTAAGGACCTTGTAGAAAATTTAGCTACAAGTGGAAGCTGTTCAAGATGGGAATTTTGTTTCCTTTCCTCGACTTATTATCTCAATCAATTCACCACGCCTGCCCTCCCTGCTCTGAATTTGAATTCGAATTCATGCACATATTCACGTACATAAATCTGATTTAAAATAAGAATAACTCGACATTTTTTCACCATACTGCAGCACCATTCCATTCATTGTTCCCATGTTGTTGCCATCGTGCTGTCATCACATTCTCCCTCCTCATAGTGCTTGTCTCACTTTTAAGAAGATTACTTTCATCCCACTCCTATTGTATTGAGATGTCTACCGACACCACAACGTTCTTGCAAACAAGCCAAGCCGCGGTGCCAAAGTCATTACAGGTGGCTTTGGACGGCGCATCCAAGGATCTGAAACACTGGAGAGCGGTTTCCTTTCCTTATCAGGGCATCCCATGCACCAGGCTCTTTACTAAATGTTCCTTCAGATAGTCATGAGTGCGAGGACATTCTTGAGTATTTGCGACCTATGTACAAAGGTTACAAGATATACTTCAGTGACAAGTACTCTGCATCCATTTCTAGTGGCGGTGGCTGGAAGGAGCTTCTGAAGGACCTTTGCAATTGCAGGAATGCAAGGTGGATTCTACCTAATTGGAAATGGTAGTTACAAGGACAAACATATTGTTGTGTGCCGAGGAAGCCGCTTGTATCAAGGTACTAAGAGGCAGCAGCTGAGTCCCAGCCAGAAGCCGCAATACAGGAATGAAACTTTGCCAACCCTTGCTGATACGCGCTTGCAGTGAAACCCACCAAAGAAACATGCCTTAACTACGATGTGTCAACTATAAACTTGGCATTGAGGCGCTCTAATTTCTCCGATGTTGAACCGAACCGGACTTTTTTTTGTGTGAAGAACCAACTTTGACATCAAATGAAGACAACGATGACTTCATTGGCAATCCTTGCAACACACAGCAAGAAACAACTTTGTACTCAACAAATGAAGACGAAGATGCTGCGCTTGTGTTCCCAGAACTCGTTCCAACAGTTGTTAGGAAGGAAAGTGTTCCATACAGTGTTCTTGTTCCCCTTGCGAAAGAGCTGGCATCGATTCTTGAGGGAAACTGCACAGTGGAGGAGCTGGAACAGTACGAGGCAATGTTATCAAATTGCATTACGAAGAAAAAGCACGAAATAATGGCACAGCGTGGGTCTGCCAATGGCAGCATGGTCTCTTCGAGTGTTCGCTCCAACAAGAAGCTGAAAACTCATGGGACAAAGCACATGTCATTTGGGTAACGTTGACGAACAAAAAGCCACCAGCAAAGAAGCTGAAGGATGCGAAAGGGAATAGTATTAGTGATCGGATCAGTGCATCATTCTTCATTCATGGTACTGACATTGGTGGCGTCTAATACAACTTCCAATTACATTTACTTGTGAGTTTAATTAATAGTAGTGAATTTAAGACTCAAAGGAGCCAGGTTTATGGAGTCCAATCCTTCTCGTACAATGCATTCAATTATGGGGAATTCTCAAAAACACCTGTTATCTTTCCATTTTATAATAGGGGAATTCTCAAAAACACCTGTTATCTTTCCATTTTTCAATAACACCTATGACCTTACAATCCACCGAAACCTGTTTTACTATTTCACCCATTCGTGACTCAATATTATCAATAACACCGTCTAAGTTTTACACTAATTACAATAACACCTTTTAAGATTTCACATTATTACAATAACACCGTTTGCAGCCGGCAGCGCCGCTGCTCTACGACAACTTGGTACACACTATATTGAAAACTTCAGTCACGTTTGGGTGAAATAGTAAACCTTACTTTCGGTGGATTGTAAGGTCATAGGTGTTATTGAAAAATGGAAAGATAACAGGTGTTTCTGAGAATTCCCCTTCAATTATTGCAGGACTCCAGCCTGAAGTACCCTGAACTTTGCTGCAGTAAAGGAGCCGAACAATAAGTTTTGCTCCTCAACATTGCTTGCACTCGGCTCACAGAGCAACGTACAGTGCCTAAGCACCCTCCCAACCCAACTTATTGCCACGCCATGGGTAAGCTTCACGGCGAGTCCATGAAAGTTATTCCCGGCCTCATCAACCCCAACCACATTGGGCATTACAAAATACCAATTTTCAGGACGTTCCTGATCAGAATCAACGTCTTCCGGCTTTTCAGGCTGCACGAGTATGCAAGCTCAACAATGAAGTCCCCGGGTCGTTTGCGGCATTCCTCGGGAACAATCCCGCAACAACACCACTTACAACATGATCATCGACAGCGCTATCCGTCATCACAAAAGATGAGGCTGCACGAGGCTGCTACCGGTTCGGGCGGAAAAACGAACAATCCCTGGCAACCCACTCCACAGTTGTGGCAGAGCGTGATCGATTGGGAAAGCAAGCTGTCACGTCCAAGGGTGCTGCCGGTTCGTACGAAAAAACAAGCAATCCCTGACGACCCACTCCACAGTTATGGCAGAGCGTGATCGATCGGGAAAGCAAGCTGTCACGTCCAAGGGTGCTGCCGGTTCGTACGAAAAAACAAGCAATCCTTGACGACCCACTCCACAGTTATGGCAGAGCGTGATCGATCGGGAAAGCAAGCTGTCACGTCCGAGGATGCTACAGGCGGCAGATCCTTCGATTGTACAGAAACAACGAGGAGGGTGCTTGTTTGGTGGGTCACGACAAAGGATGATCAACAGCAGAAGCAATAACAATGAGGTATCGTAGTGTTTCAGGCAAAAATGAAATGAAATGAATGTCAGATCAGCAATGCAAAATCTCACGAAATAAATGTATCGATATACAGATATACACATCGTAATACATGTATTGAGTTGGATGGGGGAACAATGCCGATTTGGCTGGCGCGCAATGCCGGTTTGAATGTTACACATACAAATTTTTTGATTTTTGTTTTCGACGGATGAGCAAGATTCCTATGATGTCACGATGACGAAAAATAGGTGACAGTTAATCGGATCCCGCCAAGAGCTGAGCTCCGAGCTCCGAGTAGACTACTAGTACCGTAGTCCTCGGTATTTTGTACCCTACATTTTTGACCCACTCGATTCAAAAGTGCTGCTCGTTTTGTTGTATGGGTCATACAATATATATGCATATTCCATCGACCTATACGTATAAATGTATTACAGTACTCCAGTACAAGTACTTTTATGCGCCATTCGCCAGTATTCACTCTGAGACAGGTATGCTTGTAGAAATGTACTGGAGTATTACAGTACCTGGTACTGAATGCAAGTACTCCCCAGTCCCCAGACTCAAGGTAGTACTGGAGTACTCGTACTCGGAGTACAAAAGAAGCGGTCGTGAAAAATTATTCACGAGTTCGGATTTATTTACACTTGATGGCAACGAATTGAAACCGTTGAACCCGATTGGCCGGGAGTTTTTTTTGTTTTCGGTTTCATTCTCGGACAAGAGCTCCAGAAGAGAAACAAACTCTCAGACCACAGGCACACCTTTCCCGAGTACGTCTGTACCGTATTGTCGATCCCTTTCATTCTCTTTATTCCATTATCCTTCGCGTTAGCTGCAGTATTGATACTGCTATACCCTCTTTGGTTAAGGATGAAGGCATTCAGTTCATTTCTCGTCAGTCTTACGATTGTCTTGATTGGTAGTTATGAGTGGTCACAATCAGTGCTCGTGTCCGCAGAACGGAACAGTTTGGGTCAGGAAATCTATGATATCGATGCTTCCTGGGCGATCAAATCAAGCAAGCTGTCAAACGCCTTGGGAGATAAGCAGTCATTTTACGATTCCTTTATTCAAGGTTGTCGCGCGGCAGCTGGATCACCTTCGAAGGCCTATGCTGCCTGTGGTGCTGGAGAAGACAATCGCATCAAATGAATAATCAACAGCCCATGAGTATGCGTAATTATACGAAGAATGGATTTCTGAAGATCAAAGCTCCAACCAAAACCTTTAAATTGATTAAAGATTTTGGGATGCAAATCGACACAGAAATGAAACGGAATGGCACACAGTCAATACCTATCACAACATGTGGGATTCGCCACCAACTCTCATCGATATTCAGGATCCTGGCCATGGTGGAGGACACGAACTGGCAAATGCTGTTTGGGAATCTGCGCGTCAAACACTGGAAGAGTGGACAGGTATGCACTTGAGTCCGTGCTCAATTTGGGGCATTCGAATCTATTCGAACAATTCCATTCTTACCCCACACGTCGACCGCAACCCTCTTGTGACATCGGCAATCATCAACGTTGACCAAGATGTTGACGAGCCGTGGCCATTGGAAGTGTGGGGACATGATGGAATACCGTACAATGTGACTATGGAACCTGGTGATATGGTTCTTTATGAGAGTCACACGATCTTGCATGGTAGGTGCTTTATTTCTCTAGTTGCGATGGCTTCCACTCGATTTCTTGTTGGGGACGACTCTCACCCGATCTTGGTTTCGTTGGACTGATCCTCTAGGCCGACCCTTCCCAATGCGAGGTCGTTTCTTTGCCAATATCTTTGTCCATTTCGAGCCACTGGGCACCCCTCGCAAGGCCCATGATGATTTCTCCTCACCTGTTGTGTACGATGCCGAAGCTCTCGAATCCATGGATGCGGGTTTACCTCCCTACTTGATTCCCGGCACTCCATGGGAAAGCGAGTGGCATTCATCATTTCCGGAAGGTTGGAAGCTACTGCACAATGATGTTTCCGATGGGGCCGCGAGGAATGATTTGCGCCTAGTGGACAATATGTACATTAAGGATCCTCAATCCATTCATGCGGTGGATTCGAATGGGTGGTCGCCACTCCATGAGGCAGCACGTGCGGGTAGTGTCGATGTTGCAAAGTATCTGTATGAACGAGACGTGGACATGAACCTGAGAACAGGTCATGGAATTGGTGATTCTGCATTGGATTTGGCACGTCAACATCATGGCGAGGACTCGGAGATTTTCAAATTTCTATTTGGAGTTGGTGCCGAGAGTGGCAGTGAATTGTAAGGTAGGGACGTGGCGTACGTTTGTTTTGCGTCATCTGCATGTGTTGGGTTACATAGGTAGTGCTAGCTTAGAGAAACTTTAGGACAGTCGCAGCGTACCTGAGAAAGAGACGACGGACAGTACATTCAATCCCTCGTTGTAGCTCAAGTTACTTAAAGAATAGCCTTGCATGACAGCCAGGATTCAAAATTCAGAAGCGTGACCCACGCTGTGCCTTCAAGGAAGATAGTTTCCCACAACATTTCCTGCTCCCATTTGGTGGAGTGTGTCAGACACAAGGTGGAGTGCATGAAGTAATAGCTACTTGTTGTCGTTAGTGTGGTTCGGGAGACGTCATGGCGAGGGCAATAACAACATAATAGATAGTTTCCCACGGTTGTGGTGTTCAACATTCAGGTTCACCTTGGTCTATACGTTTAAAGTTGATATCCGTAAGATGCAGTAGCAACACCACCTTACTTGAGTAATATGGTACCCCGAGAGATTGTAGGCACCACTAGAGGAACAAAGTACATCATTGACGCCCGCGTCGTTGCCGACGTAAGTATTGTTTGCAACCCAAACCAAGACGACGATGAACAACACATGCATGCCACTTCAAAGCCTTACAACTCACTCCCATTCTCGGCACCAACACCGAATAGAAATTTGAAAATCTCCGAGTCCTCGCCATGATATTGACGTGCCAAATCCAATGCCGTCTCGCCAACTCCTTGACCAGTTTTCAGGTTAATGTCCACTTCTCGTTCATACAGATACTTTGCAACCTCAATACTACCCGCACGTGCTGCCTCATGGAGTGGCGACCACCCATTCGAATCCACCGCATGAATGGATTGAGGATCCTTAATGTACATATTGTCCACTAGGCGCAAATCATTCTTTCTCGCTCCGTGAACAATATCATTGTGGAGTAGCTTCCAGCCGTCCGGATGCTTCTCACGCCACTCGCTTTCCCACGGAGAACCAGGAATCAAGTATGCAGGCAAACCAGCATCTATGGATTCGCGAGCATCGGCATCAAAGACTGCAGGCGAGGAGAAATCGTCGTGGGCCTTGCGAGTGGTGCCCAGCGGCTCGAAATGAACGAAAACATTGGCAAAGTAACGACCACGCATAGGGAAGGGTCGGCCTTGGATCAAACGAGGATCGGGTGAGTGTTTTCCTCGGGGAGTAGTAGTACGAGAGGCGTCACAAATCCAGGAGTTAAGCACCTACCATGAATGATTGTATGACTCTCATAAAGAACCATATCACCTGGTTCCATAGTCACATTATACGGTATTCCATCATGACCCCACACTTCCAATGGCCACGGCTCGTCAACATCTTGGTCAACGTTGATGATTGCCGATGTCACAAGAGGATTACGGTCGACGTGTGGGGTAAGAATAGAATTGTTTGAATAGATACGAATGCCCCAAATTGAGCACGGACTCAAATGCATACCCGTCCACTCTTCCAGTGTTTGACGCGCAGATTCCCAAACAGCATTCGACAATTCGGGTCCTCCACCGTGGGAACGCTCCTGAATGTTGATGAGAGTTGGTGGCGAATCCCACATGTTGTGATACGTATTGACTGTGTGCCATTCCGTTTCATTTTTTTCTCTATTCTGCTCCCAGAAATCTTGAATTAATTTGAAGGTTTTGGCTGGAGCTTTGATCTTCAGAAATCCATTCTTCGTATAATTGCGCATACTCATGGGTTGCCTATTATTCATCTTGATGCGAAAGTCTTCTCCAGCTTTGCAGTTATTCTCGGACTTCTCATATGTCCCAGCCGCCACGCGACAACCTTGAATAAAGGAATCGTAGAGAGCCTGCTTATCTCCCAAGGCGTTAGACAAATTGCTTGATTTGATTGCCCAGGAAGCATCGATATCATAGATTTCTTGACCCAAACTGTTCAGTTTTGCGGAAACGAGCACTGATTGTGACCACTCGTGACAGACAGTCATGACAATGGTCATACCGACTAGAAATGAACTGAATACATTCATCCTTAACTATGGAAGGTATGGAAGTATCGAGTACACTACTAACTCGAAGGATAACGGAACAAAGAGAATGAAAAATGGATCGACAATGCAGACGACGTCTGGAAGATGGAAATGAGATGTGGAACCGTTGATAGATGCGCAGCCCACTGAAACGTAAACGGTGATTGAATATTTTGTTACGACTGCTCGTGATAGGGGACTGGCATGACTTGGCCCAACAGCCTGCAGTCCCGCGACGACGTCCCATTCACGGTCAATCAATCCGACCGTTATCATCTGCATGTATGCGTGCAATGTGTATCCAGTATCCAGTACACTTGAACCGTGAAAATTTCTCTGGATTGCCATACATACATACAGCTCTATTTCTTCTACAGTACATACACTTTTCTGCACTCACAGAGACAAGAGCAATACAAGTACCGGTAAAGGGGTGTTTTTACGGGTACATGTATGTCATACATACATTTTAAATACAGTACGTGTGGTACTCTATTCCAACGATATTTTATTAGGATTAGGGTTATTCTTCAAACTATGTCTGTCATTCATGCGCAGCAGAACCGTCTGCCATTGGATCTGTCCGGATTTCCACTTGGTTTATCCAGACGACGAACACAAGGAAAGAAAATTGGAGCAACTCTGATTAGTAGAAGACGACAAATTTGATCCGATGAATGTGTTGCGATCGGTTGGAACAGAAGAATTGGAGATAAGACAAGAATATTAATCTCGCCATCACAACCGCCGTCACAGTCGCAATAATTATACATTGGCGCACACTATAACCTATTTTTCAACAGCATCCACATCAATCATGCGATTCTCCGTCCTTATCGTTGTCGCACTTGTCGCCAATCTTCCACATGGTCATGGGTTTTCCTCATTATTCCCAAGCTCTCAACCATCGAGAACTGGTTCTATTGTGATAAACACCAGCAATTACACGCCATGAATCAAGATCCGATGCGGTACGATATGAGCGTCACATTTGGTTCGGAAGATCCAGATGATTTTGGGACGGAAGAAGATGATTTTCGGGCAGAACAGGCGTCGAGAAAGGCCAAGATTGATGCACTGCTGAAACAACAAGATGTGGATTTCAAAGAAGAAAGACGGCGCAAGAAATGGGGGAAGTTTGCGAATGCTACCTCAAAGGAAGAAATACAGGCTTTGGAGGAGGAAGAGCGACTTCAGATTGCCAAAGGTCAGTAGTTTGTAAACTTGCTCCAGGAACGAGTACAGAATAGTACGTGCTTGGACATGTGAGTGGTTGAAATGCACATTTCCTGCCAAATTTTGACTAACGTCTGCTTCTCAAGACAACGAGATCAAGCTCGCTCTAGCCAAACAGTCGGGGGTTGACTTGGACTTCCTCGAAGCCAAGGATGGTGCCAGTGTATGGGATGAAAATGGTAAGATCAAGTTCGGCATGGGACCATCTAGCTGGTTCGAAGAACTTGATGAGGATTTGGATAACGAATGGAAAGAATTGGGTGCCAAAGACACCGATACGACCCTCAGTGATGGACAGATTGTTAGTAGAGACGCTTTGAAAGGTATTCGAGTGGGGAGTGCAGGTGGATGGACACTGGAAGTCTTTCCTGGCGACTTCGTGGTACACCGGAAGTATGGGATCGGCCGCTTTGATAAGACGTGTGTTAGTCCTAAAACAAAGCTCTCGGCAGAGGAAAGGAAAGCTCAAAAAGATCGGCGAACGCAGATTGTTCGCCAAAAGTTGAAAGAGATGGGTGGGAATGCAACTAAAGCTGATGTGATACGGATTCAAGCCAAATTTGGCACTGATGAAGACTCGGACCCTATATCTAATCCTCAAACGACCGTCCTGGAGATTTCATACGACGATGGTATTGTCCACGTGCCGGTCGATCGTGCCTACCGTCTTAGTCGATACCGTGCCGGTGACTCCCCAATCAAGCCGAAGTTGTCGAAGGTTCGAGGTGAACAGTGGAGAAATGCCAAAAGAAAGGTCGAAGAAAACACACTCGAGCTAGCGCAAGATGTTTTGGCTCTGTACGCGACACGTGAGACTCTTCAGCGACCTCCCTTTGATCCATTACAAGAAACCAAAGTCAAAGAATTCGAGACAACGTTTCCTTACGAACCAACACCTGATCAACTTACTTGTTTCGAGGACGTCGAGAATGACATGGTTTGGCGAAGTCGCCCCATGGATCGATTGGTTTGTGGTGATGTCGGTTTTGGTAAAACCGAGGTGGCTCTCCGTGCTATATTCAGATGTATTGCAAACGGCCGACAAGCGGCCTTTCTTGCTCCTACCGGTGTGTTGGCCGCGCAACATTTTAAGAACACGGTCAAACGCATGGGACCGGATACACCATTCGGAAAATCAATTGCGTTGCTACGTGGAGGAATGGGAAAGAACACTAAGGCCGGGAAAGTGGCACGTGATGAAATTGCCGAAGGTAAAGCCGACGTTATTGTCGGAACGCACGCTTTATTATCGAACGATCTCCAGTTCAAAGATTTAGGTCTCCTTGTGATTGACGAGGAGCAACGATTTGGAGTTAAGCAGAAGGAGCGACTCAAGCTTCTTTGCAACGGCATCGACGTCTTGACCATGTCCGCTACTCCTATTCCACGAACGCTTCAGATGTCCCTGAGTGGAATCCGCGATACATCTACAATCAAGAGTCCTCCACCAATGAGAAAACCAACTCAGACGACGGTCGCTGAGATGACCGATGAAATTATCTATCAAGCCATATCAACTGAGTTGGCTCGCGGAGGCCAGTGCTACTATGTCTGTCCTCGTATTTCAATGCTGGACGAGGCAGAGGAGAAAATCGTGGAGCTTTTCCCCGGTATAAGCATCGTTCAAGCGCACGGAAGAATGGGCAGAAACGTGGCCGAGGACAACGTAGCCGCATTTGCGGAAGGAAACTTTCAGGTGTTGCTAGCAACTACTGTGATTGAAAACGGTGTTGATATCCCGTCTGTGAATACCATCATTATTCAGAACGCTCAGAACTTCGGTATGTCTACGCTCTACCAGCTTCGGGGTCGTGTTGGTCGATCGAATGTTCAAGCCTACGCGTACTTTCTGCATCGAGAGGAGGCAGTGACCGAGCGCGCTGCGTTGCGTCTTCAAGCGATTGGTGAACTAAATGAACTCGGATCTGGTTTCGATGTTGCCAACAGAGATCTTGAGATTCGTGGTGCCGGTAGCTTATTGGGGACGGAACAGAGTGGTATGGCAGCGAAGGTGGGCTTCGATTTATACATGAGAATGTTGAAGAAATCGATTCGACAATTACGCGGTCTGGATCTGCCTCTGGTGCCCCGAACAAACATCATCCTCCCGAAAGGCGAAGGCAGCATCGAAATCGTGAAAGGTGCAGACGGGATCAGCCATGCATTTCGCGTTCCTGAAGATTATATTCCAAATGAAGAAGAAAGACTGAAGCAGGAAACTGCAACTCGACTTGCAGAGAGCTCCTCCCAATTGGTGGAGTTGACCAATAAATGGAAAGAACAATATGGACCAATACCGGCCATCCTCCAAGCCAATCTGAAGAGAATGCACTTGCATGCATGCACTCGTCGGCTGGGCATTGATCTTATCGGGCTCCAAGACAACGGCGAAGGTCGCATCGACTGTATTCTTCGCTCCCCAGGACTTAGACCGCGACATTGGGGGCACATTTGCTCGCTGTTGCCAAAAGGAATTCCACCGAAGGGCCTGAACACCATTTTCCCACCCCGACTCACCCCTAGCGGGGAAGAAGAGGAGATTCTCGGAGGACAAAGGATCGATCTCAAGGGTCTTCTCCAAGACGCCAGCTTAGACGACGACGATATTGAAGACTGGGACGCTCTCGACCAAGAAGAGGCGGAAGCAATGAAAGAAATTTCATCAGCATTCAGCATCACAGATCTTGATGAGGTTGATCTCGAACAATATCCTCGTTTTCTCATCCGTAACTTCGGCGAGATTCCAGAAGGCCAGAGAGTGGATGCGCTTCTGAAGCACCTTCTCCCTGCTGCCAAAATTGTGTACGAGACACAAGAAAAGGACAAAAACAAAGCTCGCGTCGCCGCGGAGCTTCGAGATAAACGGGAAAACCTTAAGAAATCCAAGAAACAACTGGACAAAGAGGAGACAATGCGACTGGGATACGAAGCGTATCCATCAAGCCTATTATAAAGGAAACAATAGACAATGCTTTAGATGTCGACCTCTACACTCTTGATTCGACTCAGTACCTTCGACTGAAGCGCCTTCATCGCCTTGCTGTTGTCAAAGTTGGCAATGGCAAGGTATGACTCTAGGCCGGCGTCACCTTCACCAACACTAAGGGCGATCCATAATACATCATTGAAGGCATACTGAACCCGTTGGGAGCCACTCATCGCTAGCTGCAAGCACGCATCCATCATGTTCTTGCCAAATAACGTCACCTTGTTGTCTGTCTTTGCTATCGTGAGAGCAACACAGAGCCCGCTTGCCACTGCTTTGTGAACCTCCATACGTTCCTGCGTGCTATTCATGATGGCGAGTAACACTGGTTCAATTTTGCGAAGGCGAGCCTCTGGCTGCGTTGCAGAACCAAGCGCTGCACCTAGAGCAGAACATGCGGCTTCTTTGACGAGCATCTTGTCATCCTTCGTGTATGCGATGAGCAGGTCGGTAACCTTCACTGCGAGATCCTCTGGTATGAGAGGTCCCGCTGATGACATGATGCGCCGAGATGCGCATGCTTTGCCGTGTCGAATTTCAGCAGAGTCATCATCCGTGGACAAGACGACGTCTGTGATGGTTTCGACAGTTGTTTCAGGTCCTAGCAATGAACAAGCCACCCCCATCACTTTCGCAGCGGCTTCACGAACGCCCTCATCTTCGTGCTTTAGTAGTTCTATGCTAGCACCTAAAGCAGAAGGAATGCTGTCCGGAAGTTTCGCCTTAGACCCGCCTTCCTTCAGAACTGTGGACAACGCTTCCAATGTCGCTGTTTGGACGGCGGCGATTCCGCCCTCGTCCCCCGCCTTTCCGAGGGATCCGGACACAAGTTCTTTGAGCAACGGGTCGACTCTCGTCGATAGGGGCATTAATAATGCGAGGGCTTTGATTGCTTCAACTCGGACTTGTCGGGATTGATCTGACAATGCCTTGACAAAGGTTGTTTGGAACTGAGGCACGAACGCACGCAGTGCAGGGCCTCCCTTCACAAGAACCATTCCAAGAGTACGCAAGATGGCTACCTTCACTTCCGGTGGATTGCGGTCTCCAACGATGCGAAGTAATGGACCTGTTATCTTGATGATAAGTTGGCCGGCAAGGAATTTGCTTGAAGTGTACGAGATTAGTTCACCCAATCCTGCTGCTGATGCCTCGCGAATGGCAGGCGTTCCGTAAAGGATACCTCGCTGGTAGATTGGCAACAGGGGCTCAAGACCTAAACCGAACACACGCGTGAGCAATTCCTTGATGCGAACACCAATGCATGTACCGAGCTCAAGAAGAATCAGAAAGACTAATCGAAATCCCCCAGGTATGTTGTCGGGATATGTTTTACAAAAGACATCATCATATTCAAAGCAACGACGTAAATCACAGTCGGAGACTTCAAACTTACCTTTGGGAATGTTGAACCCAGGCATGAGGAATTCTCCGTCACCAACACCGCCTTTCCTTCGCCGAGCGTCGCTCACCATGCTGCTAATGAGGTTTCGAATGAATTCCACATGCTTGACGAGCTCTTCAGCAGGGACGTTGGTCGAAAGCGCGGAAAATGCGTCATAGTTGCCTTTCAAGACAGATGCATTGTCATCGTTAAATCTGTACAATAGCTCGCGAAGGATGATCGGAATTTGATCATAAAAATCGGCCTCGTCTTTTCCTAAAATGCGATGGGTGAGTCACGATCGGCGATGAGCATCGGGTTCCGCACGACAAAAGTGAATAATTTTCCGACCCAAACGCACACGGAGCGTCCTGCATACATTCTGGTGACAGAGTCACGACAATTCGAGCGTCGTCCAACACAGTGGCACAAAAGAAGAATCAGGAGTACTTACTTTCTTCGACAACAACTTGAAACATCCAGCAGCTTTGCCTTCTGACGTCAGGTTTGTCACTACCAGCCTTACTGGCGATCTCGCTGATCAGCCAATTCACGCCAGCAGTCTCAGCATTTCCGCAAATAGACCGCGCGCACTCTCGAATCGAATCTCCACGTGCCTCGTCGCTGCATTCGCTCAATTCGGCAATCAACGTGGGAATGATGGAGTGAAAGTGCATGTGCAGGGTTGAGCCTGTCACTTCCGCAATTCCAGCTAGAGCACGTGCGTGGTTAACTGATATGGGAGCCTTGATGAGGCGGGGAATGATGTATGGCAGTAGCTCCTTGCTTCGAATACTCAGGATTCCAATAAGACCATTGAGGGCTCGACTGCGAGAGGCATTGTCTTCGCCGTTGTCCAACGCGAACAAAAGCGAGGGGACAATTTCGTCCAAAGCCCTGTTGCCTACAACATTGTGTAGGCTTCTAAAGCATGAAGCAGCCATTTGTCGGACCCCTTCATCATCGTCACACAAGGCATCTTGCACCGCTTTGACGATGATTTCGATGAATTTGAGAATTTGCTCTTTGGTCGAACAGCTGATGACTTCTGATAGACCGACACAAACACCTCGCCTCGTATGGCGGTCTCCGCTGTAGAGGGCGTTGCGGAGTACAGGGATGATCTCAGGCTGGACCGAATCGCCCAGCTTGTGGACAATGTCGCCAAGGCAACGCCCGGCTACCTGAGTCCTTTCCGAATGGCCACTAGCTAATGCTTCGACAATCTTACTGACGAGGACGGGCAAAATATCCCGAAGACTCCTGGCAGTGACGCTGACCACCGTCTTCCAAACTTGAACGGCACTTTGCCGGACCACGCTCGTCGTGTCGCTTCTTGCAAGGTATAATCCACTGAGAACACGCTTTCTAGTCTCGGTCCCAAGGGCAAGGGCAATCTGGGCTTGGGCTTTCTCTGCCTTTCGAAGGTCATCCTGAGTATCACCATCGCCCTTAACGACAGACGTTCCCCCAATCATACTGAGGAGATCCCCGAGCAGCGTCAGTGAAGCTACTCTGATGCGGTGATCCTCGTCTGTCAAACCCTTCTCCAAACTTGGCAAAATCTTATCCACGTGGTCCTTTCCATGACTGCGAATCATGACCCTGCCGGCGCGCATAGCGACGTCCCTAACGGGCTCGCTCTCATCAGAAAGACCGCCAATTAAAGCAGGTAGCGAAACGTCAATGAGTGGAGTAAACGATTGGCCTAGCGACGACGGAAGGAATGTAAGAACCCACAGAACGCCTTCGCGTGTGCTTGCCTGAGGATGACTCCGAAGGGGAAGAATCTCGTCTTTCATTACTTCTTCCACAACTTGAGCACCACCAGCGACCAAAAGCTCTGTGAGACCCTGAGCAGCTCCACTTCGTTCGGCAGACGTGACCCCTTGGTCACGGAGCTTTTCAAGCAGCCACGCTCGGAGGTCAGGAAGGCTATCTTCCCCAAGACCTCTGGTCAGCGAACCGACAGCTTTTGCCGACGTGCTTCTGACATCAGGAATCGGATCAAGCATCGCCAACTGCAGATCTGGAAGCAGTATGGGGAGGTAGGGAAGGAAATCTTTTGGGTCATTAATCATCGTGCAGATATTTCCCGCAATCAGTGCACCATATCGCTTCGTCGTAGCGACTCGATCACGCAGGCCGCGGTGAAGGATGGGTACAATGAGAGCCAGACTGGGAGCATCGATAGCGTGAAGGAATTCAGTCTCTATCAGAGATTCCAGAGCCTTTATCGTGCCTTCAGATGGATCAGTCAACGCGCTCAGCAACACAGTGCTGATCGAGGAAATTTCAGGGTTCTTCACCACTTTACTAATCTCCTCGAGTGCTTCTTGTGCACTTGCTTTGACCTTGGGGTGTGTGTCGCTGAAAGCTTCAGTGAGCTTTGGAACCACCTTTGGAAGCGCCGACGCGAGTTGTTTGGGCGCGAGATGGCTCATGCTCCCCAACATCTGAATGGACGCCTGCTTCGTTCGCCAAGCGGGATCATCGAACGCGGTCAGAACTGCTGGCATGACCAGCTTAACTCCATGTGCCGAGAGTTTGCTCATAATCAGGCCGGCCGTGCTAGCTGCTGCGGCTCGCACATGATCACTGCTGTCGCTGAACGATTTCAGAAGTGAAGGTAGAAGCACGATGACGTAAGGCTCAAAGAGAAGTCCTAATCGGGAACTGAGGAGTTCGATAGCGAAAAGAGAACCTTCCTTATTGCTCTGAGACCCTGAATCGGCAGCATCTTCAAGCTTCTTCACAACGTCAAACTTCTTTAGACAAGCTATACCACTGCCTTTTATCACAGCTGAAAGTCCGTAGGCAGCACCCTTTCGTTGGGCTGCCGTCTCTCCGTAGAGACAATCACGTAGAAGTCCATTCAACAATATCTCGACACGCTCTTGAGTACGTCCCTTCTTCATCAGCTTGGCCAGGCATTCTGCCACGCTGGACTGGACACTCTCATTTGGAGTGCTGAGAGTTGCGATAAGCATGTCGATGGTACTATCAATTTTCTCCTCGTTCTCAGTTCCCTTAAGGTGCAGGGCAACGGAACCGAGAGCAACAACGGCTCCTTCCTTTCTACGATTCGCAGCCGCTGTGTTTCGAATGATCTTGTCGGCCGGAAAGGATTCAAGCGAGTCCGACTGTAGTATGCCAGCGCTTAGAACACCTTCAAGCATCGGCAGCAAGAATGCAATAGCGTCGTCTGATGCGCCGAAAGTAGCCACGATGTCTCGAAGAGCATTTCTCGCTGCACTACGAACATCATCGTTAATGTCAGCAAGACCATATGCCATAAGGAATCCTGTCACAAGCTTTAAAGTGGAAATTTCGACAGAAACTTTAGCGGATGAATCTGCAATGCATCCAATAGCACTCAGCATGCCAAGTCGAACAGCAACCTTTTCCGGTGTGTCTTTTTCTGCTTCGTTCTCTTCTTGATACTGATTCCCTTGAACTGATTTTCAAGAACCTCGCGATCAAAAGTTCGCTCTTCCCTAGGCTTAAGTAACATGGAATCGATAGCTCTAGGCTTGCTAGCTGCCTTACCGCGACCGCCGACCTTCGGCTTGCCCATAATGCTGAGAGCGTCCTGCTTCGGCACAACCTTCTTTTTTGGTAGACCAGTGCTGATTTTCTTCTTCTGGGCCACAGCGGGCGATGGCGCATTCTTTGGTGGAAGTGCAATAGCCATGGCAGTTGGGGCGGAAGATTTCTTCTCACCATCAACAATGTATGCGTCAATGTAGGTGGAGCAGAGCTTCTGAATGTTTCGGTCAACGGAAGGAGGGAGCAGACCCATAGCTTTAGCATTTGCCATAGCTGCAGCCTCTGAGATTGATGAATCTGGATGGCTCAGAAGCGGGAGAAGTGAAATCGCGTACATAACGGACGGTGCAACAACTTGGTCGCTCGACGACGATGTCGCAGACTTCCAAGCGGAGTAAGCGGCCGTCTGAATCTCCGCATTCTTGGCGAAACAATTCATCCAGATGCGATTCTCAACTAAAGGATTATTCTTCACCAACTTCGGATGATTGGAAGCGATTGTGGCCAATGCGGTCAACGCTCCAACCCTGCAATTTTTATTTCCCAAAGTTCCGTGCTCGCCCAGCAACGGCGCTAGCTCCGCTGTTGTTAGTGCTGGACCATCGGTGTTGGTATCGGTTGCATAACACGCGACAAGGGCTTCGAAAGGGGTTGGATTTGTGAACGTTTGTGATCGATCATGCGATAGAAGCTCAAGGATTGCGGATGCCATATCTTTGCGAAGAGCCTTCACATTCGAATCTGTCTCGTCGCCAACCAACATGGATGTTTGTCGCTCCAATACTCTTAGAGCACCCTCACAACCAGCTGGTGTCCTCGGTCCAGTCAAGGCAGCGCGGACAATCGGAAAGAGAAACGCAAACGATGTCCCGGAAAGAGCGTCGCCATACTCATCGATTTCGCTGATAACCACGGCAACTGGATCGCAATGTGAAGGCAGCTGGGACACAGCGAGAGGTGAAGTGGGCATTGATCCTTCAACAGATTTCGGAGGCGTCCACTTGCAGCTAACTATCAGCGCACTAGTAATCTTGGGTGCGAATTCTTCATCGATTTCAAAGACACAAGCCGCCAATGAAGCGAGAGTTTTGGATGCAATACGACGCAAACGAGGGAGGCTTCGTGAGGCAATCGAGTCTGTGATTGCAGCCCGAAGAACAGTCGTCCCTAGAACAGGAAGGCATGCATTTCCAACTTCGATATCGGATTGACAAAGCGCCGCAATGGATTCAGCCGCACGAACGAAGTCAACGTCAACGATGGCACCTATTCGTCTTCGAATGTTGTCTTGCTCTTCCACTTGCTTCTTTTCCGATGGAGTTAGATTCACGTTGGAGGTACCAGATGATGGGGCGTCCTTCTTCTTGGCAGCAAGCTCCTTCTTCATTTGGCGCTCCCACTCCTCGTCCTCAAAGCTATAGCCATCCATCCCTTTAGTACGCTTGCCGCTGGCTCTTTTCTTATCTGCATTCGTTGCTTTTACATCATCAGCGCCGCATGGCTTGGCTGCACCATCGCCCCAAAGTGTTCCCATTTGCGACATAAACAAACTGACATCGCTTTCGGTCAACTCATCGATGCGGTCCAAAGCGCTCTCCAGGAAAGTGTTCAATCGAACAGAAAGTTTCTCCGAACAGATCGCTCTGGCCAAGCAATGAGGCTTCAAATCCTCGTCGGCAGCGTCGTCGATTGAAGGGTCAAACAAGCTGCCAATGTTCCCAAGGGAAATGATGAGACTTGTTGCAGCCTTATGCACCACACCACTGATAGTATCACCATTGTCTGCATTGTTGCATGCATGTAACACGGAATCAGCGAGCTCGGCAAGCTGGTCGTCATCCCAAGATAAGCAATGGTCCGTAATGATTTGCAGCGTATGCTTGACAAGCGCCTTTCGCTGCCTTCGTTTTCGCGTACTGGTCGACTTGGTTGTCATGATATGCATCAAGAGCAACATTTTCGTCAGAAAGGTAGGGTTCATGCTACTCTTGGACGCAAACACCATAAGCGAGTGCGCAACTTGGTGCACTGCGCATGAATCGAAATTCATGTGCGACGCCGTGGGATTGCCATGACCCTTGCCAATGAGTTTGGGGTAGTCAGTCTCGGGCGAAAACGTTTCTCTGGATTGACGCGAAGCGTTCTGAGCATCGAGGCGTTCCTCCGTTTCCAAGCATGCCGCATTGATATGCTGAAAAAGTGCGTCACCAAGTGCAGCTTGAGCTTTCGGAGAGTATGTTAGCACGGTTTGAACGGTCGAGAGAATCGAAGTGGCACTGACGGGGTTCGCGATGCAACACGCCATGGCGCGGGCAGCAGCAGCACCAAATTCGGGCGCATCCTGCTTCGCGGTGTATTTCACAAACAGTGCAATGGTGTGAGGGAGTAGCTGTCGCACCAACGGATTAGTCTCCAGCGCATCAGTTGTCGACGCACTATAAAGGAAAGACAAATTGGTCGACAGAGCCTTGAGAAATGTTGGCTTTAACTTGCTCTGAGTGGCGATGGCGTTCACGGTAACTAGGTGAAGGGCCACAAGGCCTTCCACGGAGGCCACTGATGTTCGCTTCTTCACAGCATTATCCACCAAGTCTTGCAACCCCTGTTCCACCTTGGTACCGTTCTGACCAAAGATATCCAAAATGAGCGACTCTTGAAGATCCGGATTGACACTTAGGAACAAGGCACCCATTCGTTGCACGGTATCGGGACCGTTACTGGACTCCAGTGGACTGGTGAGGTAAGTGAGCGCTTGCCGGTACCCCGATCCAGAAGTACCACTGCGTTTGGCGACGGCCATCCACGCGACCAGCGCTTGGACACCTGCCTGTCGTGGCGCAGTGGCCGTTTTCAGCTCCTTAGACAGCGCAGTTGTTATTGAAGTGAGAATGGTATCCAACCCATCTTGAGATGGTGCGGTCACTTCGTCATTCTTTTGCGATGAAGCTTTGTAGATTTCAGTAAGCGCGTCATACGCCAGTTGACGAGCCTCATTCTGTGCAAGCGTGGAGAGTGCACCAACGATCCCCACCGCCACCTCTGTAGCGGAATTCCTTTTCGAAACTTGTACCAACGCACGTGCTGCAGAACTTCTTAACGTTTCTTTTGTTGATTTGAGTTGTCTCACTAGAGATCCCACCAGATCCAGCAGTCCCGCCGAATCCGTGTGAATATCATTACCTAAACATTCAACCAAGACTTCGCACGTCTCCACCACCTTTTCTGGAGTGGCCTTGAGTTTCTTGGCAACCACTGGCAGGACGATATTGTTCCATTCCTCTGAGGATAGGGTCGCCACGAGCCTGCGACAGGTTCTAATCTCCAACGGCGAGCAAATCTTGACACCAAATGCCTGCTGCATAAAAGTCTCCAATCCTTCCGCACGCTGCTGCTTTGCATCCACGTCATGAGTGACAGTATCCAGGGTCAAAGCTAGAGCCACAAGATTACTCTCTGATTGTTGTGCCATATTTCTCCAGTGTGGACTAGCCAAGATGGATGGGTTCAATTTTGTGCCGGTGTCATGTCTGGATAAAAGACTACAAAGTCCTTCCACCAGCAAGCGCTGAACGTCATCATCTCGAGCTTCCTGGAAGGCCTTGCTGTAAAGTTCAGCGATTCGTCGAGCCGCATGGACTGAGGAACAATCCGGCACTTTCAATGGGTACAGTATTACGACGGAATGATACAGCGTGAGTACATGTCCACATGAGTTTGTCGTTTTAACCAAGAAATGAATAGATGTAGCATGGAATGTTCGTACCTGTTGCGTTTGCCAAGGCTTCACAATGATCTTCCTTGCAAAGGTCCACTGCTTGCTCCAGCAATCGCAATCTTTCGGATCGCTTGGACGTATCAAGAGCACTGGAGGCCAAGACGGTCAAAACATCCTCCATGGTTTAGGTTCAGTGACGGTTCGGCGAGCTGATCGAGGATCTTCCACGCTAAAATGTTACAGTATGCAAAGGCGAATCGTTTGAAACAAGAGTGCTGATCTGGAATGGAGAATGCAAGTATTACTCTGTCCACAACTCTTCAATCACTCATCCCGGGACCCTGAACGTGGGACTCTCTCACAGCTCGTATCCTGTCTTCATTAGGTTTGTGCGGTTGTAGAATGGTCCCTCATGTCTGTCTGTCATCCTGTATGATTTTGCCTTCCTAGATGTACGATACTACTCAGAGACACTACTACCTACTACTGTTACATGCCACGTGACAGTACACTTTAGCACTGCTACAGCACTATTCCGACAAGGTACTACTCTACTAGCACTACTATTTGAAGTCTAAGTTCGTTGTAGTCTACGTCGCACTAGCAGTCTACTACAATTTGAAGTCTCAAGGTTGATCTACCGGTAGTCTACGTCGTAACATCGAGTATCACTATATTATAAATTATGTGTAGTGAAGTAAAGGATATCAAAAGAAATGGATTACATGCTACAGCCAACGGAGAATACCTGGTACTGTAATGAAGGTCCATGGTGGCATACTGTAAAAAAGATAACGACCATTGGGGTACTGTACCATGGAAAACATCGGTGCCAACTACTAGTTATACATTATAGTAGGATTAGGATGCTAACGACAGAAAAAAGGATTCTTGCCGTTTCTGCAACACGCTACAAAAGAATGTCCTCACTTGATGAACGTTGGATCCAAGCAGATTCTGCCGGCTGCTGGATGGTTTGGATCATCAAGACATGCACATCTCTTGGTGAACCAGCCTTTGCTAGATGCGCTGTCAAACTGAACGATACCGAATGACTTGAGAGCGGCGGCTGAAACGCTCTTTCCAGACGGAACACTCTTGAGGATATCAACTTTGTATTTGTATCCGTAGTTTGGGAGTGGCGTAATCTTCTCATCTATTTCCAAGCTCGTTCCGCCAGCGTAGTCGACAGGTGGTGTCGGCATTACCAATATGTGCATTGTCACAGGACCGTTGGATCCAGTTCTGATGTATCGAGTCGAAGGATTCTTGCCCTTGATCTTCCAATATCGACGCAATCCCGTTCTCTCGTTGTGGAGAACCACCATGCTATTGTAAAATCTGGTGTCACTATCGCAGCCACTGTGCTGGTCAACAATTCGCGATGGACTGACGTTGGGATCGAACCCCATACCGTCATCCCAGCGGATTGTGATACCAATAACCCTGTTGGCCGCGACATTCGATGACGTCAAACAGTTCCAAGAGAACGGAGATGGCCTAAACACGTCTGGGCCGCGAACGAACACGCCATTCGTGCCTTGTTTCGCGTCAATAAGTGCTTGAGATTTGCGTCCCTCAAGACTTGTGTCAGGAGGAACCAGATTGTCCTTTACAATAGAGGCAAAGTCAATTTTTTCGAGTTCCCTCATGAGCGCGCCATTCTTGAAGTCCCAAGTTCGAAAGTGCGACGCGAAGATAATCCACGCGTCACCGAGATCAATGTCGTTACTTTGAAGAAGTACTCTAAGCACAAACAGCTTTCCTTGCCAATATCCTTCAACAGTCTTGTCAACGGAGAACATTTGACCAAGCAGATGCGGCAGACCGGCATGTTCGGATAGAAACCACCACAGCAGCCAAGTTCCATAGTAGTGACCTCCACGAACGTTATCATGGAAACTCAACATCGGATTGAAAACGTGAGGGTTGTCGTCCGCATTCGATCCTCCCAAGCTCAGAGGCCATGCAGGCGCTATAGCAACGGATGCCATGAGCACCGGAACACCGGGAAAGGTAAATACTGCAGCAAATTCAGCGGAGCTCTCCTGAAGCCAGCCACTTGGTCCCGCACCGTAGGTGCTGACCAGTGTGCTATGGAATCCATGATACGCCTCGTGAACAAAGAAACGAAACCCTTCGAAACCTCCATTTTTGTACAGGGTCCTTAGATCAAAGACAGCATCGGCGGCGCCGCCGTACTTTTCCATGTAGTACTCGACTGTCCATTTGGGAACTACGCCTTCCGCATAGAGCGGGTAGCTCCAGTAGTTGTTGTTTTGATGGATGTATCTGCAGGGATTGTTGAAGGTTTTCTCGGACCATTCCGGAACTTCGTCAACGGAGAACATACGGTACGGATCCAAAACAAATGCAATCATATCGTTCTCAAAGTAGTGCCGTTCCCATTGATAGGACTGCAGTTTCGCATGCTGGAAGTACTTCACTTCATCAAAGTATCCCTCAGGCACATCAACATACTCGCCGTCGTTGAGTGGGTCCTTCTCCGGGCGCATCCATAATGTGGCAAACGGTCCACTCGCGTAGGTCTGAACGCCTCCGGGAGGAACAGGACCTTGCGACGATGGCTTGAAATTATCGCAATCTGCTTGCAAAAAGATTGTTTCGATATCTTCGTATATCTTGATTGTCGCCGCATCGTTTGGACCTGCGCAGCGAGCACCAACTTCTTGTACTAGACTGAGCGAGGCCTTTCCTCCGTAGACCCGAGCATCAAACATCTCCCCGCTGAAGGAACCGAGAATCAACGATGAACTTGCGGATGGGGGGCTCGTCTCCTGGCTGATTACTCGACGAATGGAGACTCCAGCAACGTACAATGCATCAGGCGAAATGGCAATTTGGGTACATGTCCACATCTTGAGCTTTTTCGGTAGGTTGTATGCCCTGCCATTGATGCTAATAACATGAGTGTTACCCGATGTGTTGATGCTTATTCGCAAACCAAGTCCATTCCAGAGCATTCCCACAAGTGGAACATCCATGTACACATAATGCAGTTTGAAGAAGACGCTCTTCGAGCTCTTTTTCATCACTGGATTATTCGAGGCAAAAACGTACTTCAGTTGGCGACCAGTGAAGTCGACCTTGGAGATGAAGAAGGTATCATCCTGCGGGTGCTTCGGGTTCTGAACGGTGGGATATTTGTAGGACTCCGAGTATGTGACTAGCTTGGAGTTGGACGAAATATCACGAGCAGTCACTGAGATTGGGGCGTGGAACAGGACTCCAGCACTTGTACCTCCTTGAAAATCCTCGGTGTTGCAAACACAGGTTCCGATCTGCAAACACTTGGCGATAGGGTCAACGCGGCACTTTCCATTTCGTTGTCCTTGTGTGAGAAAGATCCACTGGCAATCCTCGCGACTCTCGTTGGTGCAGTCCGCATAATTTGTCTTGGAGGAGCAAATTGCTTCTGAAGTACCAAACTCTATACGCGGGGAAGTGAACACAGATGTTGGGGTAAATGGATCAACTTCGGGGTACCATCGGTGATACACGCATGATGTTGGAGCTGGGGTTGAGATGCAGGAGGAACGGTCGGGGTGGGTTTCACCTCCTTTGGAAGTCGTGACATAAACGTGACAGTTTGATCAAAATCATTGATATCGTCGAGACGAGCAATCAAATTCGACGGCGAATAATCAAACGGTCCGCTGGTACCGTACACCAGCACCACGTATCCGCCCACATTTATCCCATCGCCAAACTGATCGAAGACTCTAAGCACGTACTCCGTTCCTTCGACGACGTCGATGTGATGCAGCGCCAGTTGGTACTGATCTGTGTAGAAACCGAACCCTCTTGAGTCAATCATCGTCTCATCGACCTGTCGCAGCTCCCAAGCTGTCTCCGCAGGTGCCCAATCAAGCTTGAGGATGAGAGTCACGGTTGTCATTCTCTGGAGGGATCTCGACGTATCCGCGTAAGTTGATTTGTCAAGGCTCCTGGAATCAACCAGCGTACAAAGCAGGCATAGGCTTAGGATGACCAGCTTGATCATCATGACTGACGACGGAATTGCACCCAGTGCCTTCGTTATTCAGCCGAAAGGAAAGGGATCACAAGAATTGCCAATGCTTTAAGTTAACTGTCGTGAGAGAAAATGAGCCCGAATTGTCGCAGGATTAGGAATGGTTCAAGTGCGCAATAAAGGTTCGTTCGATGACTACCGGTGTGTGTCTGAAATGTTCGTGGTTGAAAAACAAGAGTCCGATCTGCATGTTCAGATTTTCTCGCTGGCTGTTCTGCATTACGCCATTTACTGTGCACGAGTGTCTAGTCCGACAAAATGAGGCTGCAATATGAGTGAAAGTGAACTATACGAGCTGGTACCAACGCGTATAGAATGGACCAAACGAACGTCTCAAAATATTAGTGTGACAGTACCTGGTACCACCTATTAATAAAGGGTGTAGCGTGTATGTAGCATGTATCATCGTAGCATCGACCATCGGGAATCACGAGGTTGGCCATGTATTTCCCAGTCAGTTGTGATAAATGTTTTGAATTCTGCTTTTTCTTCTTGCGTCTTGCGTCCCACCAGTAGTTAAAAACTCCAGTACATGGCTTTATTGGCTGCATTCCACCTGTACTCTATACTCTATACCATGTACGAGGGCTGAGCAAAGACTCCGAGAATGATGTGTTCTTTTGCGAATATTTGTAATCTGGTCCTGCAGCATCGCAGTTTCCTGATATATTCAAAAAAACGCATTGAAACTTTAAGAGCTGAATGGTTTGGTGTGTAAATGTGAAACGTGAGACCTTTACTGGAATTGTACGATAGGTCAATAATAGCCATGAGCCATGAGCCATGAGCCATGAGCCATGAGCCATGAGCCATGAGCCATGAGCCATGAGCCATGAGCCATGAGCCATGAGCCATGAGCCATGAGCCATGAGCCATGAGCCATGAGCCATGAGCCATGAGCCATGAGCCATGAGCCATGAGCCATGAGCCATGAGCCATGAGCCATGAGCCATGAGCCATGAGCCATGAGCCATGAGCCATGAGCCATGAGCCATGAGCCATGAGCCATGAGCCATGAGCCATGAGCCATGAGCCATGAGCCATGAGCCATGGGATCCGATTAACTGTCACCTATTTTTCGTCATCGTACGACACGTTACTTAAGGACCTTGTAGAAAATTTAGCTACAAGTGGAAGCTGTTCAAGATGGGAATTTTGTTTCCTTTCCTCGACTTATTATCTCAATCAATTCACCACGCCTGCCCTCCCTGCTCTGAATTTGAATTTGAATTCATGCACATATTCACGTACATAAATCTGATTTAAAATAAGAATAACTCGACATTTTTCACCATACTGCAGCACCATTCCATTCATTGTTCCCTTGTTGTTGCCATCGTGCTGTCATCATTCCCTCCTCATAGTGCTTGTCTCACTTTTAAGAAGATTACTTTCATCCCACTCCTATTGTATTGAGATGTCTACCGACACCAACGTTCTTGCAAACAAGCCAAGCCGCGGTGCCAAAGTCATTACAGGTGGCTTTGGACGGCGCATCAAGGATCTGAAACACTGGAGAGCGGTTATTCCTTTCCTTATCAGGGCATCCCATGCACCAGGCTCTTTACTAAATGTTCCTTCAGATAGTCATGAGTGCGAGGACATTCTTGAGTATTTGCGACCTATGTACAAAGGTTACAAGATATACTTCAGTGACAAGTACTCTGCATCCATTTCTAGTGGCGGTGGCTGGAAGGAGCTTCTGAAGGACCTTTGCAATTGCAGGAATGCAAGGTGGATTCTACCTAATTGAAATGGTAGTTACAAGGACAAACATATTGTTGTGTGCCGAGGAAGCCGCTTGTATCAAGGTACTAAGAGGCAGCAGCTGAGTCCCAGCCAGAAGCCGCAATACAGGAATGAAACTTTGCCAACCCTTGCTGATACGTCGCTTGCAGTGAAACCCACCAAAGAAACATGCCTTAACTGCAATGTGTCAACTATAAACTTGGCATTGAGGCGCTCTAATTTCTCCGATGTTGAACCGAACCGGACATTTTTTCGTGAGAACCAACTTTGACTTCAAATGAAGACAACGATGACTTCATTGGCAATCCTTGCAACACACAGCAAGGAACAACTTTGTACTCAACAAATGAAGACGAAGATGCTGCGCTTGTGTTCCCAGAACTCGTTCCAACAGTTGTTAAGAAGGAAAGTGTTCCATACAGTGTTCTTGTTCCCCTTGCGAAAGAGCTGGCATCGATTCTTGAGGGAAACTGCACAGTGGAGGAGCTGGAACAGTACGAGGCAATGTTATCAAATTGCATTACGAAGAAAAAGCACAAAATAATGGCACAGCGTGGGTCTGCCACCAATGGCAGCATGGTCTCTTCGAGTGTTCGCTCCAACAAGAAGCTGAAAACTCATGGGACAAAGCACATGTCATTTGGGTAACGTTGACGAACAAAAAGCCACCAGCAAAGAAGCTGAAGGATGCGAAAGGGAATAGTATTAGTGATCGGATCAGTGCATCATTCTTCATTCATGGTACTGACATTGGTGGCGTCTAATACAACTTCCAATTACATTTACTCGTGAGTTTAATTAATAGTAGTGAATTTAAGACTCGAAGGAGCCAGGTTTATGGAGTCCAAGAATCCTTCTCGTACAATGCATTCAATTATGGGGAATTCTCAAAAACACCTGTTATCTTTCCATTTTTTAATAGGGGAATTCTCAAAAACACCTGTTATCTTTCCATTTTTCAATAACACCTATGACCTTACAATCCACCGAAACCTGTTTTACTATTTCACCCATTCGTGACTCAATATTATCAATAACACCGTCTAAGTTTTACACTAATTACAATAACACCTTTTAAGATTTCGCATTATTACAATAACACCGTTTGCAGCCGGCAGCGCCGCTGCTCTACGACAACTTGGTACACACTATATTGAAAACTTCAGTCACGTTTGGGTGAAATAGTAAACCTTACTTTTGGTGGATTGTAAGGTCATAGGTGTTATTGAAAAATGGAAAGATAACAGGTGTTTCTGAGAATTCCCCTTCAATTATTGCAGGACTCCAGCCTGAAGTACCCTGAACTTTGCTGCAGTAAAGGAGCCGAACAATAAGTTTTGCTCCTCAACATTGCTTGCACTCGGCTCACAGAGCAACGTACAGTGCCTAAGCACCCTCCCGTCCCAACTTATTGCCACGCCATGGGTAAGCTTCACGGCGAGTCCATGAAAGTTATTCCCGGCCTCGTCAACCCCAACCACATTGGGCATTACAAAATACCAATTTTTAGCTGCACCCGGAATCGTTTCGGTCCAAACGCTGAACCCAGGTGAGGCATCCCAAACATCAAAATGGGAAGCGTTCATGAGGCTGACACTCATGTCAATGGAGAAGCCCACACGAAGAAAGTGGCCATCGCCATCCATGGGTGGAACTGGGGGGATGCCTGAATTGGCCTCTAGCTCTTGGATCATCGTGAGAACGTCAGGGAAACAATGCCTCCCCACAATCAAAAGACTCTGAACAAACTCTTGCAGAACTGGCTCGGGGACCAACAAATTGGTTGTGTACACACTTATTCCCACCCCATCACGGTGAATGCGAGTCCCAATTGGATGCATCGCACCGAAGTCCCCCCTTGAATTCCTTGCCTTTCCATCCGGACGTTTATTTGCCACCATGGTGTTGTGCAAGTTAATCTTGTCCAATGCCCCACTCAGCGCAGCCTTGGTTGCACAATCAGGGGATGACAGGACATTCCTGATCAGAATCAACGTCTTCCGGCTTTTCAGGCTGCACGAGTATGCAAGCTCAACAATGAAGTCCCCGGGTCGTTTGCGGCATTCCTCGGGAACAATCCCGCAACAACACCACTTACAACATGATCATCGACAGCGCTTCCGTCATCACAAAAGATGAGGCTGCACGAGGCTGCTACCGGTTCGGGCGGAAAAACGAACAATCCCTGGCAACCCACTCCACAGTTGTGGCAGAGCGTGATCGATTGGGAAAGCAAGCTGTCACGTCCAAGGGTGCTGCCGGTTCGTACGAAAAAACAAGCAATCCCTGACAACCCACTCCACAGTTATGGCAGAGCGTGATCGATCGGGAAAGCAAGCTGTCACGTCCAAGGGTGCTGCCGGTTCGTACGAAAAAACAAGCAATCCTTGACGACTCACTCCACAGTTATGGCAGAGCGTGATCGATCGGGAAAGCAAGCTGTCACGTCCGAGGATGCTACAGGCGGCAGATCCTTCGATTGTACATACAGAAACGACGAGGAGGGTGCTTGTTTGGTGGGTCACAACAAAGGATGATCAACAGCAGAAGCAATAACAATGAGGTATCGTAGTGTTTCAGGCAAAAATGAAATGAAATGAATGTCAGATCAGCAATGCAAAATCTCACGAAATAAATGTATCGATATACAGATATACACATCGTAATACATGCATTGACTTGGATGGGGAACAATGCCGATTTGGCTGGCGCGCAATGCCGGTTTGAATGTTACACATACAAATTTTTTGATTTTTGTTTTCGACGGATGAGCAAGATTCCTATGATGTCACGATGACGAAAAATAGGTGACAGTTAATCGGATCCGAGCCATGAGCCATGAGCCATGAGCCATGAGCCATGAGCCATGAGCCATGAGCCATGAGCCATAAGCCATGAGCCATAAGCCATGAGGGCATGAGTCTCATTTCAACAGAAGTCTGAAGGGCACAAGCACGTTTAGTACTGTATGGTAAAAGTGGTACGGGGTACTGTTGCCTAAGGGTATCGATTAGAATGCAAGGAAATGACGTCAAGGATGACATCACAGTACTGAACCTTTCACGTACTACCTACGTTGATACAGTACTCCAGTAAGACAGTAACATAGGGAGAGCATGATGATTGGTACGGCTTGACATCATTTCCTTGCATTCTATAATCGGATCCATGCATACTCATATAGTAGTATGTGTCATATACGTTTATGACTTGGTGGAAGCTGGTTCTGCAGTACTTGTACACTTGTGCTACTGTAGTACTACAGTACTTCTGATACTTCTAGATTTTGACTCGTGGCTCGCTCCCACAGACGCAATGTAATTGATCTTGATTGTTCATGGATTCCTGGTGCAATTGTTAACTCTCAGTCCTTGATTGACATTTATTTCCCTCTGGTGACATAATGGCAACTTATGACGAAAACAAGCCTGAGTATACCTCGGTTGTTCTTGGCAACCACGATCAGGAAGGACAGAGTACTGGTACTATCATTGATTCGTGTTCACAGAATTCATTGAACTGCACGCAAATCAATGAGAGCAAGGTCGTACAAATCGAATTGAACGAAGAAAAAAGCAAGGAACAACATATGCAACACGTTGAAACTACAAATGAATGTGTTTCTAAGCCGCTGAAGCGATGTTCACGTCTTTACGGACGAGAGAAAGAACAGCAGCAGCTCCTAGACGCCTATCGCGCTTCACAAAGTTCGACTGAATCCAGATCTGTCGTTGCCATAATCAAGGGAAGCGCAGGATCTGGAAAGACAGCATTGGCTCACAGTCTCAAGGAACAGCTTCGAATGGATAACGGGAGCATGATTCCTTGGTCTTGCGATCGACAATCTATTCTTCGGATCGGCGCGGGATTTTCTGTGGCACTCAGAAACTGGGTGGACGACATGCTATCGTTAAGCGACAAGGATCTTGCGGTGTGGAAACTACAAATTATGAAACCATTCGATTCCTTCGAACTCGGTATTCTTGTCAAACATTTCCCGCGTCTCAAATCTCTATTCAATCCCGATGACTACGCCACTGACCAATATCAGGAGTATCGTTATGACTGGAGTACGATAAATACGCTTATGAATGCTTCATGTTCCTTGGACTTTCCGCTGGTTTTTCTCATGGACGACTTTCACTGGGCGGATCCGGCCTCCTTTCGATGGTTATTCGAACACAGGGAGATGGAAAGCAAGGGGTCATTTTTCATCTTCACTTACAACAGCGATGTAGTAGAAGACGAGGCGAGCTGGTGGTTTCAAGAACTGCAAGGTTTGACAAATGCAGGCTTTGATATTGTTGAGATTTCCCTGCATAATTTGGACGAGGATGCAACACAATCTATTGTCAGCGATGTGCTAGAAGTTGGAAACGAGGCCATTACGCATATCAGTGATTGGGTGCACCAGCAAACTATGGGAAACCCATTATACGTGGAGGAGTTACTCAATGAAGTGCGCGCCAGAGAAATAATTACCCCCGATACCGACGCTGGATCGTGGACTTTTCAGAAAGACAAGGCTTTGGATCGCTCTGGAGGATGCACAACAGTCTGTGAGTATTTGGCAAGGAGACTCACCGAAGTGTCCAAACCCACTCTGGAAGTGCTCAAAGTTGCCGCGTGCATGGGATTGCGCTTCGATACAAAACTCGTATCATCGGCAATGTCAGGCTCCGCGATTCCCTATCTCATCATGGCCAAGGAAGCAGGCATTCTGACCGTCCATGAGCTGTACAAGGGCTCGCAATCATCCACATCGGAAAAAGTCACTGGATCGCCTCCAGCCTTGCAATTTATGCACAATAGCATGCATGAGGCTATGCTTCGTGTCGTCGGCGGTCGCAAAGAACAAGAATATCTGCATTTGTCGATCGGTCGTAAGCTAATCCTAAATCTAAGCGACAAGGAATTGAAGAATGACCTCTTGATGGTGGTGGAACAAGTTATCAAGGGCGCTTCTTGTATCAAGGAACAGGAAAAGTGTCGACTTGCGCAGTACGCCCTTGAGGCAGCGCGAAAGCTGTCAAATTGACCAGCTTTGAGTCGGCCAAGAAAATTATAAGCTTCGCTATAAGCCTGCTGCGCCAGAGAAGCTGGAGAGATGACTACGATTTGACACTTGCAGTGTATGACGCCGGAGCTGAAATTGCCTATGCAAGCGGGGACTTTGAAGACGTGGAACATATGGTTGCAGAGGTGTTACGGGGTGGTCGGACCTTTGAGGACAAACTCCAAGCTCATTTGACGAAAGTGTATGCACTCGGATCCGTGAATCGCACTCCAGAAGCTATTGCACTGGGCTTAGATTTATTGAACCAACTTGGCGAAAGTTTTCCAACAGATCCGAGGAGACACCATGTTTGGTACGCAATTGTCAAAACACGATATTTGTTGCATGGGAAATCAGATGAGATGATACTTCGATTGTCCACAATGACGAACAGTCGAGCGGTATCCGCAATGCAAATCATGAACGTTATTTTCGCCAGCGCCTATCTTCATACGCCAATGCTTGCTCCGTTGCTTGCGATTCGAATGGTACAGCTCAGTCTGGAGTACGGGTTATGTGCTGTCTCAAGCGTTGCTTTCAGCGTTTATGGGATGCTGCTGGTCAGCAAAAATCGAGAGTCAAGAAGGAACAAGAATGGGCGAACTCAGTTTCAAGATATTAGATCGGTTCCAAGCAAAGGCTTGGCTTCACGTGTTCATGCTGCTTTCTATGGCGGCATCCACGGATGGACAAGACCTCATCAAATGGCGTTCGAACCATTGCTCCGTGGATACAGAGTTGGATTGGAGACTGGTGACATAGAGGTACGCACACCCTGCAAGTCGCGTTTAAGTTTTTTGTGCGAACACGAATAACGTCTCAAATAACACTCCACCAGATGGCGTTGATGAACGCCTTGTTGTACCTCTACTTTTCGTTTGAGTCTGGGAAGCCGCTGAAGCAACTCGAAGAGGAGCACCAGCGGTATATTATCAGTGTCGTTAATAAGCACAAAAACGCTACGATTCTGATGATCAATCCACTGTTTTCGACGGTGCGCGTGTTGATTGGAGAGGCGTCGGAGTTGGAGCACGAAGCAGGTCACAACAAATTGAATTGGGTCGAAGCACAAAGAATCGTCTTGGCTGTCATTTTTTGTGATTACAAGGAAGCCGTTCGTTTAGGTCGTGTTTTCCAGGAATATCCTTACGAGGGATACGATATGGCTGTGCTCTACTTGTTCCTTGGAATCGCGAATGTAGCTCTCTTCAAGGCAAAGGGGATGAGAAATCAACGACTGCGTATTACAGCCCGCCACTGCCTAAAAAAGATCGATCGTATATGTCCATCAACAACTGACTACTGCCTGGGTAAACTGACTTTGCTTCAAGCCGAAGTATCGTCCCTATCGTCGCGACGTCATGTGGAGACGGTTCGAAAATATCTGATTGCGATTTCTTTGGCTGATTCCTCGAATAATCACTTTGAAAGGGCAGTTGCCCATGAACGATATGGGGGTATCTTGCTGAGCGAGGCGACTTGTCGTCTTCTCTTACCCACCTTCGACACGCGTGTTCATCGTATCAAGAGTGGAACGCTTACCGCAAAGTTGAAGTGCTACAAGAAGACATCAGCAAGATCGCCGTGGTGTCGTAGTTGCTCAACTGTTATGCACCTGTTCGCCTCGACTTGTTAAACACGAGAAATGCGAGAACACCTAGGAAGCACGGCCTTAAGCCTCTGGCGTGATTTTTCCACCAGCAGGGACACCGACGAAAAAAACCGGCATGCTACGTGAATCTTTTATCATTTCGGAATTTAACAACTTCGCTGCCTGATTGTGTCAGACCGATGTAATTGCTCAAAAGGATCCGCGTCTCTCCCGAAGGAATCCGTATCTTTGTGCGTCCTCTGATTCCTTGCTTTTACGGCATAAAGAACTTCGCAAAAAATGGTTCCAACACTGTACGACAGAGTGGCGACGAATCCAAGTTGATGCCATGCGGATGTGAGCGACAGTGGCAATGCAACAGGTTAATACCGGCGATAAGATTACTCTCGCTATCAAGTCTGCTGAAGATTGGACGTAAGCAACGATTTCATCGATAGCGTTGATGGCTTTATTTCAGGAACTGTGAAGGACTGTTTGCGCAGTGTCGTGCCGAGTGTCGAGATCAATTTATTTGAATTGAGACAGAACTGCAGTTGAGAATGCCACCACCATCAATACGAAGGGTGAATTTGTTTTCTTATTTTGAGCGGCGCACGTCCCCATCCAAGGCGATGAATCCTTCGTTTTACCCTCTAGACAACGATTAGCGACGATGACGCAGACGATGCTGCGACACATGTGGACGATCACATCAACGTTGTTCTTGCGACTGACTAATCGGCTTCGAACAACTCGATCCGCTGCTGGGGCTGTGAAGAATGACAAAAGCGTTTCCATTTCTGTGACGTGCGTCACCGTCTTAACCTAAGGTATTGCCAAACTTGTGCAACCAAGCCGCATCGACGACCAAGCGACGACGGCCCTTTCGTTATAAGCATCACTAGCGGTTGTCAATACTTGCGAGAAAGTGAACATGAGTAGAGTACCTGCGAACGCCTTACTCATTTTCTATCATTGCTATTGCATGGAGTTTAATCATGGGTCGATACAGGTCTGGCACAGTGGATCGGCGCGCAATATCCTGCATGACTACAAATACTTCAATGTTGGCGCTCCTTTAGGCTGATGCTTGTGTAAGAATACGAAATGAGATTGAATCCCCTAGCAGTCACCGCTATAAGTTATCCATGTCGGTCCTGCCCTGCTGCTGCCTTCGACGGAGGTTTAAGGTCGAACTGTGAGCTGTGTCGGCGAATGTACACTTTGGATCCGAAATCCATTCACGAAAGGCTGAAGTGCCATTGTAATCTGTCTACGCATTTAAAGGCAACACTTTAGAAAGGTGTCATAGCTACTTGGCGTTAGCCAACCTAAAACTGGGCGATCACTTGACAAATATTGGATCCAAGCAAAGTCTTCCGCCATCCGGATCATTCGGATCATCAAGACACGTGCAGTCAGAAGTGAACCATCCCTTGGCGGATGAGCTGTCAAACTGAACGATACCGAATGACTTACGAGCAGGAACTGAAACGCTCTTTCCAGACGGAACAATCTTGAGGATATCAACTTTGTATTTGTATCCGTAGTTTGGGAGTGGCGTAATCTTCTCATCTATTTCCAAGCTCCTGCCGCCAGAGTAGTCGACAGGTGGTGTCGGCATGACCAATATGTGCATTGTCACAGGACCATTGGATCCAGTCTTGATGTATCGAGTCGAAGGATTCTTGCCCTTGATCTTCCAATACTGACGCAATCCCGTTCTCTCGTTGTGGAGAACCACCATGCTATTGTAAAATCGGGTGTCACTATCACAGCCTCTGTGCTGGTCAACAATTCGCGATGGACTGACGTTGGGATCGAACCCCATACCGTCATCCCAGCGGATTGTGATACCAATAACCCTGTTGGCCGCGACATTCGATGACGTCAAACAGTTCCAAGAGAACGGAGATGGCCTAAACACGTCTGGGCCGCGAACGAACACGCCGTTCGTGCCTCGTGTCGCGTCAATCAGTGCTTGAGATTTGCGCCCTCAAGACTTGTGCCAGGAGGAACGAGATCCATGCACAATGGGTCAAAGTCAGCTTCTCGACTCTCTTCATGAGCGCGCCATTCTTGAAGTCCCAAGTTCGAAAGTGCGATGCGAAGATAATCCACGCGTCACCGAGATCAATGTCGTTATTTGAAGAAGTATTCTAAGCACAAACAGCTTTCCTTGCCAGAATCCTTCCACAGTCTTGTCGATGGAGAACATTTGACCATGCAGATGCGGCAAACCGGCATGTTCGGATAGAAACCACCACAGCAGCCAAGTTCCATAATAGTGACCACCGCGAACGTTGTCATGTAGACTCAAGACAGATTGAAAATGTGAGGGTTCTTGTCCGCGCTCTTGCACTATCCGTCTCCAAGCTCAGTGGCCATGCAGGCGCTATGCAACGGACGCCATGTAGGAATTCCTGGGAAAGTAAAGACTGCAGCAAATTCAGCTGAGCTTTCCCAGCCAGCCGCTCGGTGCTGCACCGTAGGTGTTTACCATCATGCTATGAAATTCATGATACGCCTCGTGAACAAATAGCCATACCCATCGAAACCTCCATTTTTGTACAGGGTCCCTAGATCAAAAAGCATCGGCGGCGCCACCATACCTCTCCATGTAGTATTCAACTGTCCATTTAGGAACCACGCCTTCAGCATAGAGCAGGTAGCTCCAGTAGTTGTTGCTTTGATGGATGTATCTGCAGGGATTGTTGAAGGTTTTCTCGGACCATTCCGGAACTTCGTCAACGGAGAACATACGGTACGGATCCAAAACAAATGCAATCATATCGTTCTCAAAGTAGTGCCGTTCCCATTGATAGGACTGCAGTTTCGCATGCTGGTACTTCTCTTCATCAAAGAATCCTTCAGGCACATCAACATACTCCCCGTCGTTGAGTGGGTCCTTCTCCGGTCGCATCCATAATGTGGCAAACGGTCCGCTCGCGTAGGTCTGAACGCCTCCGGGAGGAACAGGACCATAGCGCATCGGATCGAAATTATGCATTCTGCTTGCAAAGAGAGTGCTGATATCTTCGTTCTTCTTGATTGTCGCCGCATCGTTTGGACCTGCGCAGCGAGCACCAACTTCTTGTACTAGACTGAGCGAGGCCTTTCCTCCGTAGACCCGAGCATCAAACATCTCCCCACTGAAGGAACCGAGAATCAACGATGAACTTGCGGATGGGGGGCTCGTCTCCTGGCTGATTACTCGACGAATGGAGACTCCAGCAACGTACAATGCATCAGGCGAAATGGCAATTTGGGTACATGTCCACATCTTGAGCTTTTTCGGTAGGTTGTATGCCCTGCCATTGATGCTAATAACATGAGTGTTACCCGATGTGTTGATGCTTATTCGCAAACCAAGTCCATTCCAGAGCATTCCCACAAGTGGAACATCCATGTACACATAATGCAGTTTGAAGAAGACGCTCTTCGAGCTCTTTTTCATCACTGGATTATTCGAGGCAAAAACGTACTTCAGTTGGCGACCAGTGAAGTCGACCTTGGAGATGAAGAAGGTATCATCCTGCGGGTGCTTCGGGTTCTGAACGGTGGGATATTTGTAGGACTCCGAGTATGTGACTAGCTTGGAGTTGGACGAAATATCACGAGCAGTCACTGAGATTGGGGCGTGGAACAGGACTCCAGCACTTGTACCTCCTTGAAAATCCTCGGTGTTGCAAACACAGGTTCCGATCTGCAAACACTTGGCGATAGGGTCAACGCGGCACTTTCCATTTCGTTGTCCTTGTGTGAGAAAGATCCACTGGCAATCCTCGCGACTCTCGTTGGTGCAGTCCGCATAATTTGTCTTGGAGGAGCAAATTGCTTCTGAAGTACCAAACTCTATACGCGGGGAAGTGAACACAGATGTTGGGGTAAATGGATCAACTTCGGGGTACCATCGGTGATACACGCATGATGTTGGAGCTGGGGTTGGAGATGCAGGAGGAACGGTCGGGGTGGGTTTCACCTCCTTTGGAAGTCGTGACATAAACGTGACAGTTTGATCAAAATCATTGATATCGTCGAGACGAGCAATCAAATTCGACGGCGAATAATCAAACGGTCCGCTGGTACCGTACACCAGCACCACGTATCCGCCCACATTTATCCCATCGCCAAACTGATCGAAGACTCTAAGCACGTACTCCGTTCCTTCGACGACGTCGATGTGATGCAGCGCCAGTTGGTACTGATCTGTGTAGAAACCGAACCCTCTCGAGTCAACCATCGTCTCATCGACCTGTCGGAGCTCCCAAGCTGTCTCCGCAGGTGCCCAATCAAGCTTGAGGATGAGAGTCACGGTTGTCATTCTCTGGAGGGATCTCGACGTATCCGCGTAAGTTGATTTGTCAAGGCTCCTGGAATCAACCAGCGTACAAAGCAGGCATAGGCTTAGGATGACCAGCTTGATCATCATGACTGACGACGGAATTGCACCCAGTGCCTTCGTTATTCAGCCGAAAGGAAAGGGATCACAAGAATTGCCAATGCTTTAAGTTAACTGTCGTGAGAGAAAATGAGCCCGAATTGTCGCAGGATTAGGAATGGTTCAAGTGCGCAATAAAGGTTCGTTCGATGACTACCGGTGTGTGTCTGAAATGTTCGTGGTTGAAAAACAAGAGTCCGATCTGCATGTTCAGATTTTCTCGCTGGCTGTTCTGCATTACGCCATTTACTGTGCACGAGTGTCTAGTCCGACAAAATGAGGCTGCAATATGAGTGAAAGTGAACTATACGAGCTGGTACCAACGCGTATAGAATGGACCAAACGAACGTCTCAAAATATTAGTGTGACAGTACCTGGTACCACCTATTAATAAAGGGTGTAGCGTGTATGTAGCATGTATCATCGTAGCATCGACCATCGGGAATCACGAGGTTGGCCATGTATTTCCCAGTCAGTTGTGATAAATGTTTTGAATTCTGCTTTTCTTCTTGCGTCTTGCGTCCCACCAGTAGTTAAAAACTCCAGTACATGGCTTTATTGGCTGCATTCCACCTGTACTCTATACTCTATACCATGTACGAGGGCTGAGCAAAGACTCCGAGAATGATGTGTTCTTTTGCGAATATTTGTAATCTGGTCCTGCAGCATCGCAGTTTCCTGATATATTCAAAAAAACGCATTGAAACTTTAAGAGCTGAATGGTTTGGTGTGTAAATGTGAAACGTGAGACCTTTTACTGGAATTGTACGATAGGTCAATAATAGCCATGAGCCATGAGCCATGAGCCATGAGCCATGAGCCATGAGCCATGAGCCATGAGCCATGAGCCATGAGCCATGAGCCATGAGCCATGAGCCATGAGCCATGAGCCATGAGCCATGAGCCATGAGCCATGAGCCATGAGCCATGAGCCATGAGCCATGAGCCATGAGCCATGAGCCATGAGCCATGAGCCATGAGCCATGAGCCATGAGCCATGAGCCATGAGCCATGAGCCATGAGCCATGAGCCATGAGCCATGAGCCATGAGCCATGAGCCATGAGCCATGAGCCATGAGCCATGAGCCATGAGCCATGAGGGCATGAGTCTCATTTCAACAGAAGTCTGGAATGGCACAAGCACGTTTAGTACCGTATGGTAAAAGTGGTACGGGGTACTGTTGCCTACGGGTATCGATTAGAATGCAAGGAAATGACGTCAAGGATGACATCACAGTACTGAACCTTTCACGTACTACTTACGTTGATACAGTACTCCAGTAAGACAGTAACATAGGGAGAGCATGATGATTGGTACAAGTACATCATATATGCAGATACGGCTTGACATCATTTCCTTGCATTCTATCTAATCGGATCCATGCATATGTCATGCATACTCATATACTCCTACGTTCATGACTTGGTGGAAGGTGGTTCTGCAGTACTTGTACTGTACACTTTTGCTACTGTAGTACTACAGTACTTCTCATACTTTTAGATTTTGACTCGTGGCTCGCTCCCACAGACGCAATGTAATTGATCTTGATTGTTCATGGATTCCTGGTGCAATTGTTAAGTCTCAGTCCTTGATTGACATTTATTTCCCTCTGGTGACTGTTCGTCATAATGGCAACTTACGACGAAAACAAGCCTGAGTATACCTCGGTTGTTCTTGGCAACCACGATCAGGAAGGACAGAGTACTGGTACTATCATTGATTCGTGTTCACAGAATTCATTGAACTGCACGCAAATCAATGAGAGCAAGGTCGTACAAATCGAATTGAACGAAGAAAAAAGCAAGGAACAACATATGAAACACGTTGAAACTACAAATGAAAGTATTTCTAAGCCGCTGAAACGATGTTCCCGTCTTTACGGACGAGAGAAAGAGCAGCAGCAGGTCCTAGACGCCTATCGCGCTTCACAAAGTTCGACTGAATCCAGATCTGTCGTTGCCATAATCAAGGGAAGCGCAGGATCTGGAAAGACAGCATTGGCTCACAGTCTCAAGGATCAGCTTCGAATGGATAACGGAAGCATGATTCCTTGGACTTGCGATCGACAATCTATTCTTCGGATCGGCGCGGGATTTTCTGTGGCACTCAGAAACTGGGTGGACGACATGCTATCGTTAAGCGACAAGGATCTTGCGGTGTGGAAACTACAAATTATGAAACCATTCGATTCCTTCGAACTCGGTATTCTTGTCAAACATTTCCCGCGTCTCAAATCTCTATTCAATCCCGATGACTACGCCACTGACCAATATCAGGAGTATCGTTATGACTGGAGTACGATAAATACGCTTATGGATGCTTCATGTTCCTTGGACTTTCCGCTGGTTTTTCTCATGGACGACTTTCACTGGGCGGATCCGGCCTCCTTTCGATGGTTATTCGAACACAGGGAGATGGAAAGCAAGGGGTCATTTTTCATCTTCACTTACAACAGCGATGTTGTAGAAGACAAGGCGAGCTGGTGGTTTCAAGAACTGCAAGGTTTGACAAATGCAGGCTTTGATATTGTTGAGATTTCCCTGCATAATTTGGACGAGGATGCAACACAATCTATTGTCAGCGATGTGCTAGAAGTTGGAAACGAGGCCATTACGCATATCAGTGATTGGGTGCACCAGCAAACTATGGGAAACCCATTATACGTGGAGGAGTTACTCAATGAATTGCGCGCCAGAGAAATAATTACCCCCGATAGCGACGCTGGATCGTGGACTTTTCAGAAAGACAAGGCTTTGGATCGCTCTGGAGGATGCACAACAGTCTGTGAGTATTTGGCAAGGAGACTCACCGAAGTGTCCAAACCCACTCTGGAAGTGCTCAAAGTTGCCGCGTGCATGGGATTGCGCTTCGATACAAAACTCGTATCATCGGCAATGTCAGGCTCCGCAGTACCGTACCTCATCATGGCCAAGGAAGCAGGCATTCTGACCGTCCATGAGCTATACAAGGGCTCGCAATCATCCACATCGGAAAAAGTCACTGGATCGCCTCCAGCCTTGCAATTTATGCACAATAGCATGCATGAGGCTATGCTTCGTGTCGTCGGCGGTCGCAAAGAACAAGAATATCTGCATTTGTCGATCGGTCGTAAGCTAATCCTAAATCTAAGCGACAAGGAATTGAAGAATGACCTCTTGATGGTGGTGGAACAAGTTATCAAGGGCGCTTCTTGTATCAAGGAACAGGAAAAGTGTCGACTTGCGCAGTACGCCCTTGAGGCAGCGCGAAAAGCTGTCAAATTGACCAGCTTTGAGTCGGCCAAGAAGAGTATAAGCTTCGCTATAAGCCTGCTGCGCCAGAGAAGCTGGAGAGATGACTACGATTTGACACTTGCAGTGTATGACGCCGGAGCTGAAATTGCCTATGCAAGCGGGGACTTTGAAGACGTGGAACATATGGTTGCAGAGGTGTTACGGGGTGGTCGGACCTTTGAGGACAAACTCCAAGCTCATTTGACGAAAGTGTATGCACTCGGATCCGTGAATCGCACTCCAGAAGCTATTGCACTGGGCTTAGATTTATTGAACCAACTTGGCGAAAGTTTTCCAACAGATCCGAGGAGACACCATGTTTGGTACGCAATTGTCAAAACACGATATTTGTTGCATGGGAAATCAGATGAGATGATACTTCGATTGTCCACAATGACGAACAGTCGAGCGGTATCCGCAATGCAAATCATGAACGTTATTTTCGCCAGCGCCTATCTTCATACGCCAATGCTTGCTCCGTTGCTTGCGATTCGAATGGTACAGCTCAGTCTGGAGTACGGGTTATGTGCTGTCTCAAGCGTTGCTTTCAGCGTTTATGGGATGCTGCTGGTCAGCAAAAAATCGAGAGTCCAAGAAGGAACAAGAATGGGCGAACTCAGTTTCAAGATATTAGATCGGTTCCAAGCAAAGGCTTGGCTTCCACGTGTTCATGCTGCTTTCTATGGCGGCATCCACGGATGGACAAGACCTCATCAAATGGCGTTCGAACCATTGCTCCGTGGATACAGAGTTGGATTGGAGACTGGTGACATAGAGGTACGCACACCCTGCAAGTCGCGTTTAAGTTTTTTGTGCGAACACGAATAACGTCTCAAATAACACTCCACCAGATGGCGTTGATGAACGCCTTGTTGTACCTCTACTTTTCGTTTGAGTCTGGGAAGCCGCTGAAGCAACTCGAAGAGGAGCACCAGCGGTATATTATCAGTGTCGTTAATAAGCACAAAAACGCTACGATTCTGATGATCAATCCACTGTTTTCGACGGTGCGCGTGTTGATTGGAGAGGCGTCGGAGTTGGAGCACGAAGCAGGTCACAACAAATTGAATTGGGTCGAAGCACAAAGAATCGTCTTGGCTGTCATTTTTTGTGATTACAAGGAAGCCGTTCTTTTAGGTCGTGTTTTCCAGGAATATCCTTATGAGGGATACGATATGGCTGTGCTCTACTTGTTCCTTGGAATCGCGAATGTAGCTCTCTTCAAGGCAAAGGGGATGAGAAATCAACGACTGCGAATTACAGCCCGCCACTGCCTAAAAAAGATCGATCGTATATGTCCATCAACAACTGACTACTGCCTGGGTAAACTGACTTTGCTTCAAGCCGAAGTATCGTCCCTATCGTCGCGACGTCATGTGGAGACGGTTCGAAAATATCTGATTGCGATTTCTTTGGCTGATTCCTCGAATAATCACTTTGAAAGGGCAGTTGCCCATGAACGATATGGGAGGTATCTTGCTGAGCGAGGCGACTTGTCGTCTTCTCTTACCCACCTTCGACACGCGTGTTCATCGTATCAAGAGTGGAACGCTTACCGCAAAGTTGAAGTGCTACAAGAAGACATCAGCAAGATCGCCGTGGTGTCGTAGTTGCTCAACTGTTATGCACCTGTTCGCCTCGACTTGTTAAACACGAGAAATGCGAGAACACCTAGGAAGCACGGCCTTAAGCCTCTGGCGTGATTTTTTCCACCAGCAGGGACACCGACGAAAAAAACCGGCATGCTACGTGAATCTTTTATCATTTCGGAATTTAACAACTTCGCTGCCTGATTGTGTCAGACCGATGTAATTGCTCAAAAGGATCCGCGTCTCTCCCGAAGGAATCCGTATCCTTGTGCGTCCTCTGATTCCTTGCTTTTACGGCATAAAGAACTTCGCAAAAAATGGTTCCAACACTGTACGACAGAGTGGCGACGAATCCAAGTTGATGCCATGCGGATGTGAGCGACAGTGGCAATGCAACAGGTTAATACCGGCGATAAGATTACTCTCGCTATCAAGTCTGCTGAAGATTGGACGTAAGCAACGATTTCATCGATAGCGTTGATGGCTTTATTTCGGGAACTGTGAAGGACTGTTTGCGCAGTGTCGTGCCGAGTGTCGAGATCAATTTATTTGAATTGAGACAGAACTGCAGTTGAGAATGCCACCACCATCAATACGAAGGGTGAATTTGCTTTCTTATTTTGAGCGGCGCACGTCCCCATCCAAGGCGATGAATCCTTCGTTTTACCCTCTGGACAACGATTAGCGACGATGACGCAGACGATGCTGCGACACATGTGGACGATCACATCAACGTTGTTCTTGCGACTGACTAATCGGCTTCGAACAACTCGATCCGCTGCTGGGGCTGTGAAGAATGACAAAAGCGTTTCCATTTCTGTGACGTGCGTCACCGTCTTAACCTAAGGTATACTTCAATTGCCAAACTTGTGCAACCAAGCCGCATCGACGACCAAGCGACGACGGCCCTTTCGTTATAAGCATCACTAGCGGTTGTCAATACTTGCGAGAAAGTGAACATGAGTAGAGTACCTGCGAACGCCTTACTCATTTTCTATCATTGCTATTGCATGGAGTTTAATCATGGGTCGATACAGGTCTGGCACAGTGGATCGGCGCGCAATATCCTGCATGACTACAAATACTTCAATGTTGGCGCTCCTTTAGGCTGATAAGAATACGAAATGAGATTGAATCCCCTAGCAGTCACCGCTATAAGTTATCCATGTCGGTCCTGCCCTGCTGCTGCCTTCGACGGAGGTTTAAGGTCGAACTGTGAGCTGCGTCGGCGAATGTACACTTTGGATCCGAAATCCATTCACGAAAGGCTGAAGTGCCATTGTAATCTGTCTACGCATTTAAAGGCAACACTTTAGAAAGGTGTCATAGCTACTTGGCGTTAGCCAACCTAAAACTGGGCGATCACTTGACAAATATTGGATCCAAGCAAAGTCTTCCGCCATCCGGATCATTCGGATCATCAAGACACGTGCAGTCAGAAGTGAACCATCCCTTGGCGGATGAGCTGTCAAACTGAACGATACCGAATGATTTACGAGCAGGAACTGAAACGCTCTTTCCAGACGGAACAATCTTGAGGATATCAACTTTGTATTTGTATCCGTAGTTTGGGAGTGGCGTAATCTTCTCATCTATTTCCAAGCTCCTGCCGCCAGAGTAGTCGACAGGTGGTGTCGGCATGACCAATATGTGCATTGTCACAGGACCATTGGATCCAGTCTTGATGTATCGAGTCGAAGGATTCTTGCCCTTGATCTTCCAATACTGACGCAATCCCGTTCTCTCGTTGTGGAGAACCACCATGCTATTGTAAAATCGGGTGTCACTATCACAGCCTCTGTGCTGGTCAACAATTCGCGATGGACTGACGTTGGGAGCGAACCCCATACCGTCATCCCAACGGATTGTGATACCAATAACCCTGTTGGCCGCGATGTTCAAAGAGGTCAAACAGTTCCACGAGAAAGGAGAAGGCCGAAACACGTCTGGGCCGCGAACGAACACACCGTTCGTCCCTCGTGTCGCATCAATCAGTGCTTGAGATTTGCGCCCTTCAAGAGTCGTGCCAGGAGGAACGAGATCCATGCTTACAATGGAGTCAAAGTCGAGCTTCTCGACTCTCTTCATGAGCGCGCCATTCTTGAAGTCCCAAGTTCGAAAGTGAGATGCGAAGATAATCCACGCGTCACCAAGATCAATGTCGTTATTATGAAGGAGCATTCTAAGCACAAACAGCTTTCCTTGCCAGAATCCTTCCACAGTCTTGTCGATGGAGAACATCTGACCATGCAGATGCGGCAAACCGGCATGTTCGGATAGAAACCACCACAGCAGCCAAGTTCCATAATAGTGACCACCGCGAATATTGTCATGTAGACTCAAGACAGCATTGAAGATGTGAGGATTCTTGTCCGCGCCTCTTGCACTATCCGTCTCTCCAAAGCTCAGTGGCCATGCGGGCGCTAGTGCAACGGACGCCATGTATACAGGAATTCCTGGGAAAGTGGAGACTGGAGCGAATTCCGCTGAGCTTTCCTGCAGCCAGCCGCTCGGTGCTGCACCGTAGGTGTTTACCATCATGCTATGAAATTCGTGATATGCCTCGTGAGTGAAATAGCCATACCCATCGAAACCTCCATTTTTGTATAGGGTCCCTAGATCAAAAACCGCATCGGCGGCGCCACCATACCTCTCCATGTAGTATTCAACAGTCCATTTAGGAACCACGCCTTCAGCATAGAGCGGGTAGCTCCAGTAGTTGTTGCTTTGGTGGATATATCTGCAGGGATTGTTGAAGGTTTTCTCGGACCATTCCGGAACTTCGTCAACGGAGAACATACGGTACGGATCCAAAACAAATGCAATCATATCGTTCTCAAAGTAGTGCCGTTCCCATTGATAGGACTGCAGTTTCGCATGCTGGAAGTACTTCTCTTCATCAAAGAATCCTTCAGGCACATCAACATACTCCCCGTCGTTGAGAGGGTCCTTCTCCGGTCGCATCCATAATGTGGCAAACGGTCCGCTCGCGTAGGTCTGAACGCCTCCGGGAGGAATAGGACCATAGCGCATCGGATCGACATTCCTGCATTCCGCTTGCAAAAAGAGAGTGCTGATATCTTCGTTCTTCTTGATTGTCGCCGCATCGTTTGGACCTGCGCAGCGAGCACCAACTTCTTGTACTAGACTGAGCGAGGCCTTTCCTCCGTAGACCCGAGCATCAAACATCTCCCCACTGAAGGAACCGAGAATCAACGATGAACTTGCGGATGGGGGGCTCGTCTCCTGGCTGATTACTCGACGAATTGAGACTCCAGCAACGTACAATGCATCAGGCGAAATGGCAATTTGGGTACATGTCCACATCTTGAGCTTTTTCGGTAGGTTGTATGCCCTGCCATTGATGCTAATAACATGAGTGTTACCCGATGTGTTGATGCTCACTTTCAAACCAAGTCCATTCCAGAGCATTCCCACAAGTGGAACATCCATGTACAGATAATGCAGTTTGAAGAAGATGCTCTTCGAGCTCGTGATCATCGCAGGATTTTTCGAGGCAAAAACGTACTTCAGTTGGCGACCAGTGAAGTCGACCTCGGAGATGAAGAAGGTATCATCTTGCGGGTGCTTCGGGTTCTGAACGGTGGGATATTTGTAGGATTCCGAGTATGTGACTAGCTTGGAGTTGGATGAAATATCACGAGCAGTCACTGAGATTGGGGCGTGGAACAGGACTCCAGCACTTGTACCTCCTTGAAAATCCTCGGTGTTGCAAACACAGGTTCCGATCTGCAAACACTTGGCGATAGGGTCAACGCGGCACTTTCCATTTCGTTGTCCTTGTGTGAGAAAGATCCACTGGCAATCCTCGCGACTCTCGTTGGTGCAGTCCGCATAATTAGTCTTGGAGGAACAGATCGCTTCTGATGACCCAAACTCTACACCTGTAGTAGTAAAAATAGGTGTTGGGGTAAATGGATCAACTTCCCCATACCATCGTTTATCTTCGCAAGTTGTTGGAGCTGGGGTTGGAGATGCAGGAGGAACGGTCGGGGTGGGTTTCACCTCCTTTGGAAGTCGTGACACAAATGTGACAGATCGTTCAAAATCATTGAAGTCTTCGATACGAGCAATCAAATTCGACGGCGAGTAATCAAATGGTCCGCTGGTACCGTAAGCCAGCGTCACGTATCCGCCCTGCTTTATCCCACTGCCATTCTCATCAAAGATGCTTAGCATGTACTCCGTTCCTTCGACGACGTCGATGTGGTGCAGCGCCAGTTGGTACTGATCTGTGTAGAAACCGAACTCTCTTGAGTCAACCATCGTCCCATCGACCTGTCGGAGCTCCCAAGCTGTCTCCGCAGGTGCCCAATCAAGCTTGAGGATGAGCGTAACGGATGTCATTCTCTGAAGGGACCTCGACGTATCCGCGGAAACTGTTGTGTCAATGCTCCTGGAATCAACCAGCGTATGAAGCAGGCATAGCCCTAGGCAGACGAGCTTGAACATCATGGGTGGCGACGGAATTGCACCCAGTGCCTTCGTTATTCAGGCGAAAGGAAGTGATAACAAGAATTGGCAATATTTGACTTTTGTGAGCAAACTTTGAAACCACTCCTTAAGTTGTCGCCTGTTCCTGAGTTGTGACTTCTCGTACAATTGACGTCTCTGTTTGCCGGTTCGATGTGGAGCATACTTTACCAGTTTGCTGTATTTATCTTCTCACTGGTTCGAAAGACCAAGTCGAAAAGAAGATGCCTCACAGAGAATTAACCAAATGCGATGTTTCACGTTTACCAGTCTTGAGATACAACCAATCACGACTGGAAACTCTTATAAATGTTTTGCATATTATGTTGTGTGCGTGTGCCAGCACTCGCGACTTGATCGAGCCCTTGAATTATATATCTTGGTACATTTTAAGTACCTTTCCATATATGCATATATAGAATTGACCTTGCATTGGTTGTCGTAAGTCTGCTTAGCAAGTGAGTCTTTGCGTTCAGTATTCAAGTCGTAACAGTCATCGCAAAATGACTTGTAGTAGGAATCAAAAAGCCCCCTTCAGATCTGTCTTTAGTCATTACCATGATGTTTTCGCACAAAATGACCGCGACATATTGGCCAATCACAACATTCGGACTGAGGACTGTGGACCAGAGACGGGAATTTCAAACACAGCCCACCCAAACCCATTGGGTTAAAATTTGGGTGAGCTCAGGACTTCAGGCGGTGTCCAATCAAAAAAAATTACATCCAAGTTTCCAAGTGCTCGTACTAATCGAACTAATCGACTCGTGATTCAACTTGGATTTTTGGTTTAGTGGGACTCATCTTTCGTTTAACCTCGACATCCAAGTTAACGAGATTTTTTTAGCCAAGCTCACAAATCCAAGTTTCATAACCTGTTTCGACGCATGCTTTGGACCACTGGTTTTGCCGTAAAAACTGCACTTGATTGCCTTGTTGAAAGGATTTTGCATACGCACGTTGCAATCAAGATTTGTTCTTTTTGGTATTGTTCTTCCTGCAGAAGGCAGGAGCAGGAGGTATTCAACTTCTTCCTTCAACTAAGAATGTCGGAATTGGTACTGGTCTTCTAGTGTTGGTTCTACGTAGTAGTGATCATACGAGGCATGTGTTGGTGTATTTCTGAGGGTGCACAATCCAGGGCGAGGAGCGAGTATCGACACCCACCAAGCTCGATGCTGCTGGGTATACGCTCTGCAGTGCCAACATGACGAGTGTTGTTGGTGAACAAGGCGAACAAGAAGGTAGGAATGATGTCAATGAATCTATACTCCTAACGACACCGCTGTTTCTGCCTGGTGGCGGTGAGAACTGTAGCGTGAGCGAACAAGTCTACATCGACTCCGGAAATGAGAAGAAGATTTTGTTGTTGTTGTGCATCGGGTTGAGGAATCATGACAACGAACAACCTTTGTTTTCCTTAGAAAGTGAGCCTTGGTCTCTCCTTCCTAAGACTAATATCTTGCGCCCTAAGAACTCTGACTACGTAAAGGAAATTACACGGCGCGCAACATTGTTCAACATCGCGCCGTTACCTCGGCCAAGTAACTGGACAAGGGTTCAAACGCTTGAGTGGCTTGAACAAAATCCGGTACGTGAGGCCAATGATATTGAGTTTCTCTCAAATGAAGTGGCAAGACTGCAAGATGTCTTGAGGAGGGCACAACAACAGAATGATGGTGAGAATGGCACCGCCAGCAGTCGTGGAGGAGGAAGGAACTCGCGAGGACCGGTGCCGTACCTTCGTATGATTATGTGTTTAACCCAAGATAATGTGAAGTGTCTTTTCCTTGCGAGGGCGAATACGAGATCTCGCCAAGAATTAGATGCACGTAATTCCGAAAGTAGGTGAGTTGCCTGTTGCATGCTCATGCCTTGTTACTGATGTGACTGCGCTCGGAGTCATGATACTAACATCTCTCGTTCTTGCTCCCAACACAGACCTGCAACAGTATTTGAAGTAATAGCAAACCTTTGGAATAGTTCTCAATTCAATCCAATTGCACCAGCAGCCTCTGATTGCCACTTTGACTTCGTGACTGCAATTGATTGCTCGTATGAGCATGTTTCTGGACTCGCTCCAGCCACACCGACAAGAATTGAAGACATGATTGTGTCGATGAGATCTGACTTACTACGCATTATCACTCGATGGGAACAAAGTGGTCAAGGCGAGGGCGGGATGGATTCACATTCAATGCGAATTCGCAGCTGCGAATGATAAAAATTGTATGCATCTTTTGTTCCGCCTGAAACCGCGGCATAAGGTGTTGCCATGTAGGGTGTCTTCAAGTAGGCATTGTCACCGAATAGGCATAAGTCGGGCGCTAACATGCCCTCTTCTAGGCAATGGAACAGAGTCATTCCTTCAAAAGCAAGGCAATCTGAAGTTGATCCAGGATATACGATAGATATGTCCAGAATTCTGCCTCAGACGTCACATACAGCTTGACAATTCAGCCCATACTTCTTCTTTCTTGCACACATGAACTTACCCGGACTACATCCATTGTGGAGGCAGTCTCTTGGTGACGGTTTATGAATCCATATAAGTATTCCGTCTATTGCCCCAGCACGGCAATCGAATCCGGCAGATGACACTTCCAAGAAGCCTGCAGCTATAGACCGCTGCTTGTCATGATCAGTCGGATACGCAATTTTGAATGCCGGATGCTTGTTGATGGCATCGACAACAAACCAGAAGCTATTTATTGTATCAGTGTGACTGATTCCATATGTTGTCATGATGTCATATGGAGATCCGCCTGCAAACCACCAAATGGCACAGGCAAGTCGGACATCTGGTGAAATAGGTCTATTCCGATAGTTCCTTGGAATGCCTTTCTTGCCACATGCGGCAAGAATGTATGGACAAAGCAGGACAGCAAGTCGCTTAAAGGACTGATATGTCATACGAGGATCGCACGCCGGAAGTATTTGGCTCCAAGTTCATTGTAAATGTCTCGAACCGACCTCCGTCTACGATGTCGCAATTGCCGCCGCGAAGGGACATGTCCTATATTCGTTGTTCTTTGTTGCAATCGACGCTTCTTGCGAACACTGACATCAACAACGACAGCAGCCACATTCGCTATTACATTTGATACCGTAGCAGCTTGTTGTTGTAGTACATGAACAGTGTAATATGCTCGTTGTCTCCTTCTCCTGGTGCCGGTCATTGTCATTACATGTATCAAGAATTATCTATAAGATTGACTATCTTCTCCGCCAGAAGAAAGATTGTGCGTTGTAGTACGTACTTATACTCACCATCAACTTCAAAGAGGAAACTTGGGAGTTCCAAACTTAGATACTTTGATTCTTCTTTTTTTGATTGGACACCACACATGAGAAACAAAAATCGAACTCAAAATTGATTAGTTTGAGCACTTGGAAACTTGGAAACTTGGACGTAATTTTTTTGTTTGGACACCGCCTCATGGGTGGGTCTGGGTGGGCCGGCAAATCATAGCAAAAAATGACAGTAGATGTTTACTACCGGTAGTAGTAGAACCATCTAATCAAGTACTGCCTACTGGGTTTGGGTGGGTTTGGGGTTTGGGTAGGTCTTGATAGATCGTATGGGATCTGGGTGGGTTTGGGCTTGTATGGCAGCCATACTTCCATGAGCGTAGGTTTACGTGGGTACCCATGGGTTTGATATTTTCAGAAATTCCCGTCTCTGCTGTGGACTGTGGACTGTGGACTGTGGACTGTGGACTGTGGACTGTGGACTGTGGACTGTGGACTGTGGACTGTGGACTGTGGACTGTGGACTGTGGACTGTGGACTGTGGACTGTGGACTGTGGACTGTGGACTGTGGACTGTGGACTGTGGACTGTGGACTGTGGACTGTGGACTGTGGACTGTGGACTGTGGACTGTGGACTGTGGACTGTGGACTGTGGACTGTGGACTGTGGACTGTGGACTGTGGACTGTGGACTGTGGACTGTGGACTGTGGACTGTGGACTGTGGACTGTGGACTGTGGACTGTGGACTGTGGACTGTGGACTGTGGACTGTGGACTGTGGACTGTGGACTGTGGACTGTGGACTGTGGACTGTGGACTGTGGACTGTGGACTGTGGACTGTGGACTGTGGACTGTGGACTGTGGACTGTGGACTGTGGACTGTGGACTGTGGACTGTGGACTGTGGACTGTGGACTGTGGACTGTGGACTGTGGACTGTGGACTGTGGACTGTGGACTGTGGACTGTGGACTGTGGACTGTGGACTGTGGACTGTGGACTGTGGACTGTGGACTGTGGACTGTGGACTGTGGACTGTGATACTCGAGTGCCATATGCGCTTGCATATCGGTCAATTCATCTTGAATATAAAAATTGTTTGGTTTGCTTGTGTAATAACAAAATCACGGTCCGATAGTCGTTCTTCAACGGTCCGATCAAAACGTTCGATTTGTAATTTGGTGTTGTCGTTGGCATAATCTTCTCAAAAATATGTTGCACGCACTGCAGTACGAGTAGCAATTACCTTACCAGAGTCGAGGAGGAGCCAATAACAGAGGTCGCTGCCAACGCGGTGGGCCAGCACGCCAAGCCAACGTGCAAGCCGTCATCTAGAACAGTCGATTTCAATTTTCTTCTGATCAAAGTAGAACCACCACACTCAATCACAGAACTCAAAGTTCAGCCATTCAGAAATGTCCGGGGTTTCTCCTGTTACTACTGATTCAATGCCAGCCAGTTCTCTGATGTGGGCCACGCGGGATCCTGTGGAGAATGTTAGATTCGTAAACAAGCCCATAGTCCCATAGTTGGAGAGGTACTTTACGCTTGAGCATACAATTTTGCCAGCACTTTTTTAATTCACCGATCTCACTTTCTGCAGCGTAATTCTGATTGGATCGCCCAACCTCGGAGCGCCTCAAACGAATCTTCAGACGATGAACTTCTGTCATGAATTCTGTTTTTGGTCAGCAGACCATTCTTTCCGGTGCACCGTCAGAGAGTTACGAATCAGGAATGCCAATGTTGTTGGCAAACCCCTCAGTGCGTGAGCAACTTATGACTTGGAATCCATGGGGTGGTGAACACCTGCGCGCAAGAATTAGTACCCTGAAATGACTTTACCTTAGAAAATAATGTGTTGGTGAACCAGTTCCCATTAAGACATTCTTGACGGTTTAAAAACGGCTGTACGGATACCAGCACGCTGCGTCGTGATTTGTAGGGTTTTCTTTGCCGTGTCAATTCCGATATTACATTTGCGACTCAGGTTGCTTCATTGCTCATTGCAGATTGAAAAATGATAGCACCCCACCGCAACGCAATGCCTTCTTGGTCAAGAGGGTGGTGCAATTGGCTGCACGGTTAACACCGCAGCATCCCTTGCCAATGCAAGCTGTCATTCCATTTCTTTCAATTTGTTTTCCTCCTGTGCTGGTGCAAATGGGCAAATGACGCAGCAAAACCCACATTCCCACAACTAATGACACCCTGTTCCATTTCCAATACTTAAGCCTATGGATTGTCATCTGACAAGAAAATGCCCCAGCTTATGCACTCTTGCAGTGTTGCAGCCTGCCACCTTCTATGCAGTCGACCTTGACATTCCTCCTCACCAGCCAGTAAGAAGCAGAAGAATGGAGGTTGCTGGTGGGAGCAGCAGGAGGGCTTGACCATGATGATCAATCCGGTCACCCCATGCTCTGCCCAGTCCTCTCCCTCCTTGTGCCCTCACAGCTCCACTCCCTGTCACTACTAACGAACACAGTGCCCAGTCCCAGCCATAACGCGGCCTTAATATGCCATGCAACCACCTGCAGCAGGATGCCTAGTACTAAATCTGCAGCCCAGCACAGCAATGATGTCCTTCTTCTGTGTCACGGTCCATATGTCCCCCTGCTGGGATCCTGCCCTCTGATCTGTCTGCTTGTTTGTTTTGTTCCAGCAGTGCCAATGCCCTTTTGTGCACAGGGATTTTGACAGCAATTTGAGTCCGTCTGCTGATAACAAGCTGTTGGCGCTCCAACTACTACGAGAGTAACTAGGAAATATAATAACGCAGGATGTTACCATAGGGTCCGGTACAGAATGTACGCCCACGACAAAGCACTGCAAAATACGTCTGACAGGACTGTTCACGGCGGACAATTGTACGATATGTGCATATGGCAAGTGCCTAATAACTACTACTCGTAGCTAGTGCCCACTACACGATGGACGAGTTTTTATCATGTCCCTTCCCAACTCAACATCTGTCCACTTGCAATATTTCTTGACTACATATTGGACCACAAGTCCATCAATTCTTGTTCAATTCAAGAATTTGAAACAGATCTGAAATTGAGAAAGTACCCCGAAACTTTTCGCCAACTCAGATTGTTCGCAACGCCACTGCTCCAAAATTTGTTTGCAATGATGTCGCACCAATGTGGCATCCGGACTCTATTTCTGCACCACATTTCGGACCACAAGTCCATCAATTCTGGTCCAAATGACAAATTTGAAACAGATCCGAGATTGGGAGAGCACCCCAAACCTTTCTGCCAACTCAGATTGTTCGCAACGCCATTGCTCCAAAGTTCGTTTGCGATGATATCACACCAGTGTGGCATCCGGACTCTATTTCTGCACCACATTTCGGACCACAAGTCCATCAATTCTGGTCCAAATGACAAATTTGAAACAGATCCGAGATTGGGAGAGCACCTGAAACTTTCTGCCAACTCAGATTGTTCGCAACGCCATTTCTTCGAAATTCGTTTGCGATGATATCACACCAGTGTTGCATCCGTACTCTATTTCTGCACCACATATCGGACCTGAAGTCCATCAATTCCTGGTCCAAATGGCAAATTTGAAACAGCTCCGAGATTGAGGGCACCCCGAAAACTGCTGCCTCAGATTGTTCGCAACGCCATTGCTTCAAATTCGTTTGCGATGATATCGCACCAGTGTGGCATCCGGAATGATCGTCAAACTCCAAACATCCATACCTGGAAACGAGTAGCCTCCATTCTTTGTGCATCATCCTCCTTCTTGTCTGGAGCAAGAAGCCACTTTTCTTGAATTCTTGTCTTGTAGGAGGCGGAGGTGGATTCGCATGCAGTTGTTGGTGGTGTCGTTGTTGTTGTTGTTGTTGTTGCTTGTACATCGTACATGTATGTCCTCCGAAGTACCCGGAGAACTTAGAAGTACCACCGAGAGAGTGTCTTTCGAGTAACGTTCTACTTAGATCAGAAGTAACATTTCTGTACCATTTTTGAGTACCCACAGCATTACCGGATCATCAAAAATACCATTCAACTATGTAGGAATTACGCGTGAAGGTACTGCTGTCCTCAGAGGGGTATTTTAGATTTGCGTAGAGCGTCTCGTTGCACTTAGTATCAGTCAGTGAAAATCTACCATCGTAACGTTACTTTAGTAACGTTTATGATCTAATACTGCTATACCGGTAATTTCTGTACAAGAAGCGCAAGCGTTTTCCCGGAGTTTCCTGAAGTGCATACTAGCTGTAAACACGTGGCATTCATCATTTATCACATGTTTGATCGCCCATTTCGAGTACAGGAATGTATATAATATAGGCTTTATATATAGAAACGCATTTTCTTTATTCATGCACGAATATTTCATAAACAGATAGCAAGCATGGATATCGACGATCACGACATCGCCTCGCCTGCACCACCCTTCGTAATGATGTGCGATAGAGACTTACACCCATGAATGCACCATTATCTTCGACTCTACCAGGTACTCTCCATTCTCCGAGTAGGTACACAAGAAGCTGGGCCCTGAATTGTCGACATGGGTTTCTTTAGACGAACCCGAGGTAGTAGTCGCAACGCCAGTGTTGGCGGTCAACAATCAGCACCCATCGTTGATAGCCAGGAGTTTCAGTGGCAAACCGAGCAACTGATTCCTGCGGAAGTACGCCTCATATCTGGTTGTCATTCGGAGCAAACGAGCGCCGACGTGTCCAACGTCAATGCGATTGCAAAGCTTCCCAATCCAGCAGGCCGAGCGGGAGGTGCCTGTACCAGTGCCTTGTTGGAGATTCTGTATCGGAAGCATGGTAGTAGGATGAGCTTTCAGGATGTGCTACTGGAATTGAGAAAATCATTAGCTGCCAAGGGCATGGAACAAATTCCGCAGCTAACAAGTTCGCGACCTCTAGAGTTGAAAGAAACTCCCTTCTCGCTAATTGGTGACCCATCAGGCCGACGGAGAGCTCTTTTGATAGGCATCAACTACAAAGGTCAGAGTGGCGAACTCAGCGGCTGTCAGAATGATGTCTTTAACGTCAAGGCATACATTGTTAATCGACACCACTTTCCAGAGCATGACGTGACTGTTTTGATCGATGACGGGCGGCATTCGCTTCCCACCCGGCACAATATTATAGTGGCCCTTCAAAACCTAGTCCAACAGAGTAAGGCGGGCGATTCCGTGTATGTACACTATTCGGGACATGGAGGGTTGCTCTCACCAGAAACTTCAATGCCTTCAAATGCAACAGGAGCAGTTCCAATGGAAACAAGATGTACGACGAGACACTGTATCCAGTCGATCACGTGAGATCCGGTCAAATTAGAGATTTTTCCCTATTCCATCACTTTGTTAAACCCATGGCAGCCGGTGTTGTGGTCACATGTGTTATGGATTGCTGCCATTCCGGTGCTGTCTTAGATTTGCCCTATAGCTTTCAACCGACACCAGCTGGAACGATCCGTATGCGAGAAAACATGTCATCCTTGAGTAATCTCGCCTTTTTGTATATTTTGGCTGGTGGCATTCTGCCTCACGGATTTGAAAATGTCGCCGAACACATTGAAAGCAATGTCGACGGTAATTTGGATGACTACTACGGTACAGGCGTGGAAGAGATTGACGCAGACAACATGGCTTTGGGCTTTGATCAAGATCTCGATCGTGACATGGTTGGAGATCCCGTATACAATGAAGCGTACCCAGATGCCTATGATGACGGGTATGGATACGGCACCGATGGTGGGCCTCCTGTAGTTACTGGGATTGCGTCGGATGCATTCGTTTCTGATGTACCTCTTGTGCAAGGACTCGCTGTCGCTCCTGAGGTTGTTCCCGGGCTTCCACTGGGTGACCCTGGAGGTTTTAACATGGGAAACTACGGAGATGGCGACTACAACTCTGGTGGTTACGATTTTGGTGGTGATCGTGGTCTGGACTATGGTGACGACGGTGGTGAGCAGGACTGTGGCTGTGGCGACATCTTGAACGCCTTGTTAGATCAAGAAGAGTGAACACTCGGCGGTCTTGAAACATTAGAATTGTTAGAAGTAAACGAACTCTTAGAAAGGTATTGGCAGGAGAATGTGTGAAGCTTGAGTTTTGTAAACTTGCCCTGCCTTGGAAGTAACGCTGTAAGATTTGTACGTCACCAGACTTCGAGGAATGTGAGCGCGACGCATTCATTGCATCACATCTTCCGCAAGATGAGGACTTGCGGAGGGTGGTCTCTCGAACATTGGCATTTGTCGATACCTGAAAGTCAAATTACCACATCTAGAGATTACGACGCGATCGTGCTTGCAACCACGTATCAAACAGAACCTTTCTCACAGAGCCGGCACTAGATCAATGACGACCGGACCAGTCGTGACTCGTCGAGCTTTCCCAGAATTGGCATTGGCAGCATTCACAACTGCCGTCGAGGAAGAAGAAGAAAAGAATGCCAAACCGCCCCACGTCCTTCATGAATGTGACCACAGAGCCACAACGCTGGTGGCATGGGTGAGGACTCGACGGCATGTCGCAACGACAGCGATCCCACGCGTTCCATGCGATATGTTTGATCACAAATACCAAACGGTGGTTCGTGGGTCATGAGAACATCACAATGCTCCGGCAACACGGCTTGCGGATTGCGACTCCGAAGGAACGGACGTGCCTCCAAGATCGTCCCGTCTTGCAATGTAACTGTCTGCCGTTTTGTAATGTACTGAGCATTGGAGAAGGAGTATTGCAACGGATCGTGATTCCCTCGCACGACAATATGAGCAGGAATGTGGCTTTGGGCTGCCAAGAAGGCATCCAAGCTTCGCCCGGGTCCATAAAAGTCACCGCAATGGATCAGAACATCCGCGTCTGGTAGCTTGACGAAGGAACCCGATGTGCCATTTCCATACTTTCGAAAATGACTTTCGAATCCATGTGTGTCAGAAAGAACAACCATCCTCAGTGCCGTGGAAATGTTGGATCGTCTCGTAATGGTCAAAACTTGCTCCGACAAGGCCGCACCGTGAATCATTTTCAGACCAGTGACCTTGGTTTCATCCCCAACTTCTCGGTCTTGTAAAATCGATTTGATTTGAGCCAGTCCAGATACAATGGTGCTATTTGTGCATGTACCGCATTCTCCCAGTCGCTGTCGCAGAATGGCAGCATCTGTGGTGACGTTGTATCCCTTTCGTTGCTTCCCGACAACCAATTTGGTTTCTAGCTTGGTGGTCCGTTTCTGCGCCTTGGTTCTCTGTTTCCGAGAGACCCCCTTGCGAGCGTTCGGCGAAATTCCCCGTCTCTTTTGAGGCTTGAGGATATCCCTCAGTTCTTGAATTTCTGCTTGTAAATCCATGTAGGCTTGCACATTCACGGAATTTTCACCACGAAACTCAAGTCCAGTACATGGCCCCAAGGACTCAACATCTGAGAGAAACGTGGCGGTAGACAGGGTAGAGAACGATGGGTTGTTGGAAATGTAATGGAATTTTTCGTCAGTCAGTTGTAATTGCTCTTCACTGTTTGCAAACCACAGACCAACGCCTTGTGCTAGAGGACCACCAGAGTAGAGGAGGTTTGCTTGGCTCTCCACCAATATGAGGACAAGTTCATCCTGATTTCGTATGAGAGGCGCACTTGCCGCCAATGATTCGACTGTCCATGGATAGTTTGATGATGCTGTTATGGAAGCAGCGTCTAATATCAAAATCAACGGAGCAGTGAAGTCGTCGCCTCTCGTGCCGTCGAGATATCCACCACCATCAGCCGAGCAAAGGGATGTTTGCCGCCCGTGTCTGGGGCTTATTTGAACGTGACGGCGATCGACCGCGAAGGATGCGACGAGAGAGGATAGCAACAATAGCTGAAGACATGCATGAAGCATCCTAAAAGCTGGTAAACAGTAGTGCAACACTGACAGCCAAGGGTCGTTTGCATGTGTGATGGTCCTCATAGCGGAATGTCGATGGTCGATGGCCGTGAATCCAAGTGATGTGTGATGTCTCTCATCAAAAAAATGAGAGATGGGGGAATTCGGAATGTTGATGCCTCTCGCTATCGCCCATGCGGCCCATGGCAGTACTATACACTATACACTACACAACTACAGTATACACTATACATTATACATACTACATATCATACTCTCCAATTTTTGAACTTCCAATGGGGAGCCTGGGGGCCGGTGTATTTCCGCCATTACCTCTATCAGCGCACAGGAGTATTGGCTTCTACTGACTACTGGTACGGTGTACGGTCTTTCTATACTCTAAACTCTTAAACACACAGAGGAGAAGTAATGGCGATCATGTGCATTGTAAGTTGTTGTGTACGTCGTAATAAAGCCGACAATATCAGTCTTGCAAAAACAAACAGATGACAGAAGTACAATTGCAAAACTGAACTGGTTGCAATACTGAATTTTATTGGAGTTTGACCTCTTGAGACGGTCTCTGATGACAGCGATGGAAGTGCACATAATATCCAAATGCCACGATGCTACAATACTGCACATCAGACACCATCATCACCACAAATGCAGCGTCCTACTAGTGCAACTTGCACAACTGACATCATTGACTTGATTTCTATGGTAGGGCGTCATTGTCGTGGTAGTGCCAACTTTGATGATTATACGTCAGCAATAGCTTTATTGATTATGTCTGTACGCCACGTACAACAGCAACAACAACAAAAAGAAAGCGTTACCGTCGGTCAGTCAGAAAGCGGTTCTCCCTGAAGATAACAAAAAATCAGGGACAGGCAGTTGACCTGCTGACAGTGAAAATTCTATTTAGTGACTAAACTACGTTGCATGCATTGAGGATGCATAGCTATGGACGATCCCAACAAGTTTATGAAAGTATTCTGCAATTGCTTCCGCCTGCCACATCAGCAGTAGCTATCTGGAATTTGTGGCCTATACAAAGACAAGCCCAGAGTACTTGCAGTCTTGGGTTGATTATTCCAAGGATATCACTGGCGAGAGCCTCTAGATATACTGATGCATAGTGTTCTTCGATACCTTGGATGAGGATGGACATGATTTGATGATCTTTGGGAGAATACAGGAGTACATGATGGAACCCATTGACATTTCTTCCACAAATTCATTGCATTCAGAAGCAACATTCTGTATGCAAGATATGTCCACAAGCCACCAATGAGGGAAACCTCTACAGACCATCAGGGATGAGGGGTGTGAAATGAACCTTGCTGGATTCCACAGTGCTGTTGCATCAAGTGATGCGACACACAAAGTGACGGAAAAGTGCAAGAACTTCTTGAAGCAGTATCATGTGAGTCCCAAGTCAAAGCATTTGTTAAGGAAATACAACATTGCTGTTAAGCACTGGGGAGGACAAGTTTTGAGCACTAACTCTGGGCACCATCCATGGCACTGGAATGATAAGACTATGATTGTTCTTTTTGATAATTTTCTTCAAGGAATCCATGATGGTTGACTTTACCATGATACAGAATTTGAGCTTCTTGAGCTTGATGCTATGGGAAATGAAGTCTAACAAGTCAGGTATTGTGGTGCAAAGGATTCTAGTTGATAATGGTTACCTGAACTGGTCACCAATTACAATAGCCCCATTCAAGAAAACCACAGGTCACAAGGTGCTTTGCTGGTCTGAATGGATAGAGTCTGCAAAAAGGCATCAAATCTACATTTGGTATACTCAAAGGTCACTGGCGGATTCTGAAGATTGGGACTCGAATACATGATGGTCGCAGCACATACTGGACGGGACCACAAGCACGGAGAAACGTTTTCGCGTCTACCGGTAGAATCCCCTACAAAGAGGTTTTGGCCACCCCAAATACCTGTAGTAGTCTACTAAATAAGAGCGATCGACACGTAGAAATTGTTCCATTGTCCCATAGTACCAGGTACTGTATTTTTTCAATGAGTGAGATTTCAAAACCGGATTGTCCCTTCAGAACTTCATTCTCTTTTTTGAAATAGCCCGGATCTTCCTGATCTATGTTCTCGTGAACAACCGTCCCGCCAGACGAAGAATTCTGACACCTGTACCACTCTGTTGCTGACGATGGATCGGTAAAGATCCAAACGGATCCACAATACAGTTCTCTTCTACCAGAACAACACAACGTCGTCGACGAGATTACAAGGAGTAGGATCAATACCACAGCAGAATTTTGCTACATTGTTACGTATTTGAACATGGGAACTATCATATGTATCTATGTATGCTCCAGTTCCTGGTCCAATTGTACTAAACTTGGATCTTTTCCGTGCGGGAGATCTTTCTTTGCTTCCTCAAAGGAACACAAAACGAACTACCGGTAGAAGCAGATCTTTCGATGAAGTTAATCCTATCTCTCTGCGTCCTTTTTCTCTAGGCGTATGTCTTACCCTCCAAGGCGTTGACGCCGCCACTGTTGAGCATGAGGTCCCTGCCCTGTCTGACAACGACGAGGACAAGTGCATGGACGCTCCCTGACATCCAGACGCAACGTGCACCGCCATTGGTGCGGATGAATATGGCTGCAAGTGCAATGGCGACCTTGTTGGTGATGGAGTCACCGCTTGCGAGTTTCCTTGTGTTCCAATCGACGTGTCCGCCATCATGGAGTTGAAGAGGACACTCAAGAAGAAGAAGAAGATCGATGAGCCCACATGCTTCCCCGGGGACGCTATGGTAACAGTCGAGGGCAAGGGTCAGATTGAAATGCGTCATATCGAAATCGGAGACCACGTTCTCGGTATGAATGGGAAATACACTCCTGTCTACGCTTTTGCATATCAAGCTGACCATATCACGTCAAAATTCGTTCGCATTCTCACCAATGCGACGGCTACCGGAGCCACGTCCGCTCCACTTCAGCTATCCGCTCAACATTTACTCTTCCTCCATGAACACCAGGAATTCCCCGTCTTGCCTTCCGACTTGAAGAAGGGTGATGTCCTTCTCGGTGCTGCCAACATGGAACCACTCGAGATTGTCAAGATTGAACACAATGTCATGGCCCAAGGTGTCTTCGCCCCATTGACTGCCGACGGTACCATTGCCGTCAATGGTATCGTGGCTTCGAATTATGCTTTCTTGTTGATGTCCCACAAAGATGATCCATCTGATTACATTTACTACAACTTTGGGTTGTGGGGAAATCAAAAGAAGCAGTTCAAGGTCATGACTCAGAATGGATATATGCACATGCTCTGCAGTCCCCTCCGAATTGCTGCATTCGGAATCTCACCTTGGTTTGGGACACCAGCCAACGACGAAGGAACGAACTATTTCGTTGGTGCGTTCTTCCAAGCCCACATGTGGAGGTTGGCGCAGCCTCACGCTACCACCGCGACTGCTGCTGTTGTTTCGGCATTTGGTATTTTCATCGCCAGCGTCATGAGTGGAATCGCCTTGGTCTGCTACGCTGTCGAGTGTCTCGTTGGACCATCCATGACTCCAGTCGTCATTGGGCTAGTTGCCATGATGGCTCTCACTTTGGTTGTCAACCAACGCAAGGAGAAGAAGACACAGATCAAGTTGAATGGAAGTGGTATGAAATTCAAAGCAGCCTAAGCGTTGGAAGTTGGAACGCACCAAAAATGGAACAAGTCACAACTGATATCTCATGGTTATCCTTTTAGCCTTAGTGATCACGATTGCGTAGTTCCATACAAAGTTTTCCCACTTTTACGAATAAATCCATTATTTATTGAAGGACTTTGCTTGTATCGAAGCGTATTAATGTTGCGATGAAATGCAACCCCACCGCACCGCCAACCCCCAACTTCAGTTTGCTCAAAGAAAGAGCCCCCAATGCGTACCTACTCGTAGTACACCTGCCCTTACGTTATGTTTTCCGGGTTCATTTTGCTCGTTGAGTTGCATGTTTTATGTTACTCCAGTACGTTCAAAAGCGGATGACATGCCAGGCCGCCATTGGCTGCCATGGTGAAGGAAGTACAGTAGCAAGTCTGCTTTCCTTCATCCAGATCCCTGTTCCTCAGGACTAATCTTTATCAGGATAGGTCTAAATTACAGTGCAATTCTCTGCGCACAAGAAAGACATTTCGGCTCATGGCAGACTAGGCCATTAAATGATTCGTCAGGCATTTGGAGCAATTTGTGGGTTAATCTTTAGAACTCTGATAACTGATAAGTCATTAAAAATTATAGCCGTAGTGACCATAGTTCTATCGGTAGAGTGCTTAGTGATAATATGAACAACAGAGAGCATCCAACCGACTTGCCCAGCACTATTTGGTATACGCACCAACATATTCCACCACACCTGTCTTTGGATTGAGCCTTGTCTTTTTGATTTGTCGCAATTGTTTTTTGGACAGCGCCTTGAGCGTGAGTCCGACCTTGGTAGCATTGAGAGTCTGCGCTGCCATTTGAGCTTGTTTGAATTCATTCTCTGCTCTCCGCTTTTCATTCTCCAACTTTCGTTCCTTCTTGGCAATTTTTTCTTGTCGTCGTTCTTCTCCCAATTCTGCTTGCAATTCGAGTGCTCCCTTCCGCGCCCGTCTTAATTCTTGACGTGCTTCGTATGTGGAAACTTGATTGTTCATGACAGTTTTGATCAGCGACGACGCTCTCTTTTGTGGACGAACTTTCCATTTGCGACCCGACACATTGCGGCCCTTTTCCATGTTGCGATCGACCGTGACCAATTTGACAACGTCTCCATGGAGAATCGATTTTTTGGGATCCACAGCAATGGGATTGGTTGATAGTTGGGTTGAAGAACTGCTCATTGTTTAAATATTGATCTTGGGATGGCACAGATTAGTGGTGGGAAGGTATGATGCTCAACAGGACCACAAGTCCGCTTGAGGTTGAGCTGTTAGCACAGATGGACTGTACGAGTATGTTGGATTTGAGCCCAGTATCGAGATGAATTCGGCCGTCGAGAAGTCGAAGCGTCTTGGAAAATGGTTGACGAGTGTTCATCGGTCTGCACTGTGTTGCTGTGTTGAGATTTGACTATAGTACCAGGGAACATGTACAAGTACAGCTGGTTTTCTGTTCTAAAATCCGGGCGCACGTCCCAGTATTAATTCTACGCTAGACCGATTTCACTGCCAATATGACGTCACGAGGGCGGGACTTTGTCGTGTTGGAAGCAAGGCTTCCACAATGAGATTTTCAAGCCGTCGTTTGCAACATTTCCATTCTAATCTATAGATTTACCTCCTGCAGTCACCTTCCTATGTAACTCAGTGAACCTACTGTTGGTGATAAATCTATAGATACAATGGTTGACAAAGGTAAATATGCTATTTTGACTGATGCCGTCATGCTACTTCGAACAGACATCACGTATGGTCCGAGATTGTCAAATTGCTGGCTTCCTGCATCAACTTGGGCTGAAGCTTTAGGAGATTTGATGTCAATGCGTCCCTTGGCGTCATTGATGTAAGAAGGTTCAATACAGGGATGTCCAAGTCGGCTTCTTTCGGAGAATTGATGCACCGATTTGATGGATCAAACACAACAGGAGTGTTCAGAGTCACATACAAGAACACATTCTATTACTACTTCACAGAGAAATCAAGGCAGATACGGTACCCATGTCCACTTAACAGTGCATGGAACGAAAAAGTAATGGAAGCAGCCGCAAATGTGCTAGTCATTCCAAGCACAAGATCAAGACCCGCTCGACACAATGATAACTACACCTGTCAACACGGAGGCTACAACGGGAGGAAGGATCGGAGACATTGTTGAGCAATCACCGAGCAAACGAGCAAGGATAGGAGATACTGGTGCGGCCGCTGTAATGATTGCTGCTGATGCTTCTAGCTCAAGTTACTGGCCATGTAGCCCAGAGGCATACCGAGTGTTCAAACCACCAAAGAAACATGGGACAACGAATTGCGAGGATGGGAATGATACTGATTTCGATTCTGAAACTCCAATGGAAGCACTTCAGAGAAGGATTGTACTGCTTCAAAGCGTTCATGAGGAAGAAAATAATTGGAGGAATGTTGTGCAAGGTAGAGATATCGACAACGTGTGTACCAAAGCTGAGATATGCGCTGTCAGGCAAAGGGCGACGTTTCTTTGTTATGCGTACCGATTGGCTCTTGCAAAAATGAATGAATGGACGTGGCAAGACTGTTGCACTGAATCTTGTAAGGTATTGAACACTGTTGGTATGACGCAAGCAACCTTCTATAAAACCATCGCAAATTGGAACATTGTGTTCCGTAATTTTGAATGCTTCCCAAACCCAAACTTGTCTGTTCAGTGTGGAAACGACCTCTTCCTCGAGTTCTCGAAGTGTTTCCATGCGCAAAGGAGCAGATTGTTGCATTTGGCGTCGAGAACTTGTCACATCTTTCAATTGAAGCAGTCTATCAATTCGTTCATTCGTCTGTAATCCCAAGGCTGGCTGCGTTGTGGAAACGTGAATCGGTAGTAGACGAAGATACTGCAGAAACGTCAACATTGAGTACAAGTACTACAGCCATTAATCCTACTAGCAATCCTGTCGATGTCGATCAAGATGAGGATGATATTGCGCTATTCCTTCGCGCACATAGACTTAAAAACATGAGCTTCACAACAGCATGGCGCTGGATGCGATTACTCGGATTCAAGTATGATACGAGAAGGAAGAGCTTCTACGTCGATGGCCATGAACGTGAAGATGTTGTCGCACATCGAAATGCATTCTGCAAGAACTACCTTACCGTGCTTGAGCCACGTTGTCGGCGTTGGATTCAGCTTCCACTCAGTGAAGCTGCTACGATCAAGACCTTAGACACAGATTTCGGACATCATTACTATGATATTATATCTGATGAGACTCGGGTTGAGTTTCACGTTGACTATTGGAAGAATTGCATATCAAGAATCAAAAGGGGAGAAGAGGCAGCGCGAGATGTTGAAGCAAAAACAAGCATACGAGTGTCATCATCAGTCAGGCCCTTGATGATTATTGGTCAAGATGAGTCTGTCTTCGCGCAGTATCTACTGTCCTCCAAACAATGGGTTGGGCCAAAGGACAAGTGCCACTTCTGCCCAAGTCGGAGGGCGATGGGTATATGCTTTCTGCGTTCGTGTCACGCGAATTCGGCTTTGGCAGGCAGATGACAGAGGATGAGTTACAAAGAGTGAATATGGCAAGGCAAACAGCAGCTCTCGGCGGTGGAAATTACCTCGATACAACAGCTGCGATGGAAATCTTGGGAACAACGAGGAAGCCGATTTTGTTGGAATCCCCTTCGTAAAATACTTGTTCATCGGAATCAATAATCAGGGTTATTGGAATTCATACCACATGAGTCTTCAGCTTGAGGATGTGGTTGATTGCCTACGAATCCTATATCCAAGCTTCGATTTTGTATTTTGTTCGATCATTCTCAGGGACACGCTCGCAAACGTGATGGTGCACTCAGTGCGATCAACATGCAAAAGAACTTTGGAGGATCAAAACAGCAGATGAGAGACACAGTCATAATGTCACAAGAGGGTTATCTGGGCACACACTCACCAACCCTGGGCATCGGAGACACAGTCAATGGTATTCAATACTGACGACTGTGGCCCATGGTATTTGACACCAGAGCAACGTGACTTACAACGTCATGATCGAATAATGGGAAAAGAAGCAAGCCAATTGAAAAAACAAAGAAGACCCTTCTTGAAGAGCTCAACGAAAAGGGTGTGACGCTCCAACAAAAACGCGGGTACACTAAAGCCGAACTTCAGGAATTGGCAAGAAACAATTCAATCGAAACTCACAAAGAAGTCGACAAAATCCTATCTGGATGGGAAGGAAAATCTAAAGGCATGCTACAAGTTCTGTGGGAAAGAGGACTGATTGATCCAAGTGAGTTAGATAAATACACTGTCGACGGAAAGAAAGACACAATTTCAGGGAAGATTGACTTACGGTATTCCCTACGCCATCTCATCGCAGAGTGTGCTGATTTCAAGGATGAGGAAACGGCACTTCAGTACCTTGGATCTCAGCTGGGCATCACGGTACTTCTAACACCAAAGTTCCATGCCGAATTAGCAGGGAAGGCATTGAATTTTGCTGGGGTCACGCAAAGGCTTTCTACCGACGGGTTCCTGTATCTCAAAAGAGGGGACGAGAGAATTTCAAACAACTTGTGAGAGATTCAACGTGTTCAATCAAGGAGTTGACCAAAGAAAGGATGGGAAAGTTTGCTTCGAGAGCACGCGCATATATTTGTACTTACCATCATCTTTTGAGAGTCAGCAGAGAATGAGGCAGCAAGGTCGTACCCACAACTTCATCGCCACAAGTATAACAGAAGATCAAGGACTTCTGTACTCCGAAATCCAACGCCTGATGAAATTGTTCAAGTCTCACAGGTGTGCATTGGACTTCGATCGTGGCTTCGTCAACAGTGCACTCAAAGAAGCAAAGACAAGAAACGAGGAGGACGAGGTGTGATCATCATGTCGACAGAGATGGATTTTTATGGTCGCAGGAGACAGCTGCTACTAAAACTTGATAAAGGATATGGAAATAATATGCGTGCATGGTACGAATTGTACACAACCTACGTTCGGACGCTTCAACGAAAAACCAGCTGTACCAGGTACCCTGGTACAATTGTATCTAGTAGTATATGCATATGCGTTGCCAAATGCTCGGAGCGCTTGGAGTACAGGTCATATGCATACAGTACCAAGTACTGAACTCCAGTACTAACTACCAGGTACTGGAGACTGGAGACTGGAGTGCTCCAGTAGAACTTAGTACTGTAGTACTGGATTACCAAGTATTCCGAGTACTGTACTAAGAGTGAAGTACCTTCTACTGTATTTTTGGTCACTACTCTACTGTACTCCGAGTACAAGTACACTCTGCACAACCTGATGGAAAATCCAAATACCTCGTCGTCGTTTCGTTGCATGCATATCCTTGAAGAAAACTCAACTTAATCGGCTCTCTCGAATCTGGAATGATCGATCGTGCACTTCCAGTTCGGATCAGTTCACAGTTCGCAACCGCACTCCCACTTCACCCAAAGCACTAAGCACTAAGCAAAACGCATACACAATTGACCAGATCGTTGAGGACTGATCTTTACGCTTACGCTGCGTAGTGGAGTATCATATAATCATGGCAAAGTTCCTCGTGCAGGCGTGTGTGCTCCTCATCTTGTTGCAGCACTCACAGCATCATGCTGTGCAAGGTCAAAGGACCTTAGTATCACTCTCCAAGAAACTCAAGTTTTTGACCAGCTCGGATAGTACCAAGAAGAAAACCGCAACTACGACTGCCCCACTACCCTTTGCGGAAAAAGGTAAGGGCCATTTCTGGGACCGAGATTGGGATTTCAACTTCGATTCCGATGACATTACGGCAATCGGTATCACCCTGTTGCTCGTGGTCTCCTCCGCGATACTGATGAGGCTGCGAGCACTTGGTGAGTAGAGAACTTACCGTGCTGCGTGCGAACAGAATCACTACCCTCACCATAGCCTGGTTGTTGAACGTTTATACAACACACTCACCCTCTCGTCATCGTGACCCCACATTGACAGATACGACTTCTACCGATTCCGATGTTGAAACTGATCTCCATAACGCTAAAGTGGTTTTATCCTTCAAGGGTATTCATTTGGAGATGAAACCTAAAAACAAGAAACAGCCGCCTCGTTTGATCCTGGATGGGAGCATTCGTGGTGTGGCCAAACCGGGTCGGTTGTTGGCAATCATGGGGCCCAGTGGGAGTGGAAAGTCCACACTTCTCGATGCACTGGCTGGAAAGATTAAGTATTCACCCAAACTATCGCTTCATGGGCGCCGATACTTGAATGATGAACTCGTATCCGGTGATTCCCAAATCCCAGCCGCGTACATTCAGCAGGATACCAATTTCTTTCCACACATGACTGTCAAGGAAACATTGGATTTTAGAGTCGAACTCAAGGTAGGGTCGTCCTTGACAAAACGAGAACGAGATAAATTGGTGGCGGATCTTATGGATCAATTGAATTTATCCATTTCCGCCAATACCATTGTCGGGAATAACAAAGTCCGCGGATTGTCGGGAGGTGAACGGAAACGACTTTCGATAGCCTGTGAGATGATTTCGTCTCCTTCCATTATCTTTCTCGACGAACCAACATCGGGCTTGGATTCCTATCAAGCCATGCAGGTGGTGGAAACCTTGCGGAAACTAGCAGATGCTGGCAAGACAGTAATTGCTGTCATTCATCAACCATCCCAACAAGCGTTTGCGCAATTCGATGATCTCTTGTTGTTGTCCGAAGGCAAACAAATGTACTTTGGTCCAGTCAGTAAGGTGCGATCGTATATGGAGAGTTTAGGGTACAAGGCATCGTCGGAGACTGGAACAGCGGAACATATTTTGGATTGTATCTCCAAGGTCAATTCGCCGGACAAGGATGCCGAACAGGAGTCATTGGATCGCATCCTCCACTTGGCTTCAAGTGCTGCTGGCATTGGTGAGCACATCTTGGAACTCCCCAAAACAGACGCAACAAAGGAAAAGGAGAAGCGCTTTGCCGCCATTGGAGGCACCAGACCGAAGGCCAACCTCTTGCGTCAATTCAAATTGCTCTTGGGTCGATCCCTGAGCGAAACCTTTCGTGGAAAGGGGGCAATCATCATCAAGGTAGTTCAACAAGTGACGTTGGGTGTCATTTACGGTGGTATCTACAAATTGAAGAACAATCAAGCTTCCATTCAAGATCGAATCGGCCTCTTGTCCTTGATTGTCATTGGCGCCAACAACATGGCCATGGCTGGAACGATACGTGCCTTTCCCAAAGAAAAAACCATTATTACCGGAGAGATTGGCTCCAAACTCTACATGACGCTGCCTTACTTTTTCGCCAAGGCCATTGCCGAAATCCCTCTTATTGCTTCGTTATCTGCTCTATTCGGTGGCATTGTCTACTCCTTGACTGGCCTGCAGCGCTCACGAGCCAAGTTTCAAAACTTTTTGGGTCTTGTGAGTTTACACACCATCGCGTCGGAAGCGATTGGTCTCATGATTGGATCCATCTCGTCGAGCAGTGATGTGGCATTGGCGCTCTTCCCACCGATTGTTGTGTTGAATATCATCTTCGATGGTAAGAACATTTCGGAAGAGAATATTCCCAAACTCTTGAGATGGCTTCCCAAGATTGGCCTTGTCCGGTGGGGATTTGAGGGGTTGGCGATTAATGAATTTCAGGGCCTCAAATTTGACACGGGTGGCCCACGACGCGGACCAGTCACCAAGACGGGAGAAGAAGCACTGGAACGATTCGGATTGTTGGGATCCAGTGTCGGGCAGGTTGCCAAGGTACAACTCATGATGATTGGCACCTGTTGGATGATGAGCTACCTAGGCCTGAGCTTGACGCGACAAAAGTATCAATACATGGCGAACAAGCCCGAGGAATAAAGTTAGACAAGGGTTGGTCAAGCTACGATAGGCATACCCGCTACTACCAGGTACCGTAGACGTAGCATGCGAGGAATGTGACACGAGCCTTACGGCATTTTATTATAAATTTACCCTCAACGGAGGTATACACAATATTGATTCGTTATGGTTCCGCTTTCTGCGCTTGTATCGTGTGAATGCGAATGGGAAGCCAATCCTGCATTTTATGGACTTCGTACGTCGTATTTCCCCAGACAACGCAAGTCCCATCACCTTATCCGTGATACTGATAATGATCATATCCATGAGTTGTGTAGGTCGGATCGGCGTAATGATGTGGCATGGCAGCAGCATCGTACATGTCATGTTGATGCAAGTATTGCTGGGCCACCTGCGACTGGGCTGCTGGTTCGGCGGTCGCCTTGTGAGCCATGTATTTCTGCATCTCATGGTTGAAGCGAATCTTATCTTCGGCGGCCATATCTTCGTACTTTTTCTTCTCTTCAGGAGTCAATGCTCTCCAGCGTTCGCCCATGAGAGTGCCGAGTTCGACGAATTTGATTCCTGGATATTCCTTCATGATTTGAGGGCGGGTATCAAAGGTGAAAAAGACAAAGGATCCGCGGGCACGCTTAGGAGCAGCAGGGTCCTTGACTTTCTTGACCTTGCGATGTTGAACGCGATGATCTTCAATCAAGTTTCCTTGGGCATCGTGTCCAGGGGGAGGAACATAAGATGCCATTTCGCCATCGAAGCGAGACTTGTCTTGGGAAGCACGGGCATCCCAAGTTGCCTTCTCTTCGGGCGTCAAGCACTTGTACATGGCCGATGTGTACTTGGCGAGCTGGCCAAAGGTCATGCCTGGATTCTCTCGCCGGAACTGATCGCGCATGGCGTTCTGGTAGAGAAGGTAGGCAGACATGTTTCTCTTGGGAGCATTGGGGTCGCGCTCTGGCTTTCCTCGGCGGCCTCCGGAAGCGCGACCGGTGAATGTCATGACAGCATCTCCCTTGGCATCGTATCCTGGTGGGGGAACGTAGTTGGCAAGTTCTTGAAGATAACGAGCCTTGTCAGCTTCAGCACGAGCAACCCAAGCTTCCTTTTCTTCAGGAGAAAGCTCGGCGTACATGGCAGATGTGTACTTTGCAAGTTGTCCGAAGGTCATTCCTGGATTCTGAGCCTTGAAAGTTTCACGCATGGCATTCTGATAGAGCAAATAAGCTGACATGTTGCGCTTTGGTGCGCCGGGGTCGCGAGGAGCCTTCTTTACCATGTTTGCGGTTTGTAGTGGTGTAATGGAAGCGGGAAGGTGTGTTGATTTTCTTCGTTCGAAACTATAACACCATCAACAACGAGACCATATTAGTATTTGCATGTTCGTACAGTACTCGAGTACGAGCATCAGAAATCATCAATCAACAACCAGAATCATGCCTCGAGCAACAATGAATTGAGCGCCGTGTCATTGCCATGACACTGTCGCTATGGAATGATCATTGCACAACCGCTAACAGTATGGCATGATGCACTACAGATAATCGACCGATTGGTGTGGGGTCACAAGGGGCAAAAGCAAGGCCGGACGCGTGAACTGAGAACTGAGCCATTGCTGTATCTCTTCCTCGTACAGTGTACCGAATTCAATCCCATGGCATCAAGACATTCCCTCATTCATTGAGATCCAATTCACCATCGTAGTACTCGATAAGCGTAAGTACTTCATCGTATCAACCTACCTTTACAGTTCGACAATAGCTGCAGCAACGTTTGTAAGTGCTGGTATGACCTCAACGTCTGGTATGTTTTTAGTTGTGGGTCTCGTTCTCAAGTCTCCTGTAGAATCGAGGGAATTCAATTCTCGCCGATAGACCTCGACTTTGCTTACCTTGAACTACAGATCTATAGTATATCAATATCTAGAGGTCCATTTTGGGAGCATTCTTCGTTTTGAATCGATCCCGAACTTTTGAAAATCCCGGGCATTTTTGAAATTGCGCCCAGGTCTGTTCCGTATTCCCCTAACCTTACATGAGATTTCGAACGTCGTGTCACGAGTCACGAGTCAAGTCACGAGCTATTACAGTATTATTTCAATGAATCTGCACGGTACTCGTAGTACAGTACTTGAATTTACTGTGAACAGTGATAGTAGAGATACCAGAACTATGCGTTGCAGTGCATGACGTCTGATTGAAAATGTCACCCGCAGCGGCAGCCGGCCAATTTTTCGCAGATTGTGGCCGCAGCCGGCCGTATGCCAATTGCCTAATGTGCGCGGCCCCCGGCCGTACTTCCTGGTATGATATACTCGGAGTACTCGTACTAGAGAGTACATGCACAAGTACCCGTCCATGGTCTGACATCTGACAGACCCTACCCATGCCCGGGTGTAGTCAGAATGTCCGTGCCCGTAAAAAATGTACCCGGCCGCCACCGCACGGTATCATACGTGCTACGCAGCCGTTGAGCGTACCGAGCAACAATGAAAGTACAGTACATTCTGTACAAACATAGCACACAGTACTACTAGTACTTGTACTCCATAATTGTAAGGTACTGTAGTACTATCGTGGTACAACCGACAAGGAAAAGGAACTGGCCGTACACCCGACCGTAACCGTGTAGCCGCGAAGAATTGCAAACATGGGGCAGCCGCGTGTGACCTGTGAATCGTGAAGTGCCGAAAAGCGAAAAGTTACGACATAGCGTAAGTGACTGCAGCCCGCCGGGCCGTGCCGTTCTTGTACCCAACATACTCTAACCGCTGCGGCTATCGGGCGTGCACTGATATGACATATTTCGTGAGAGTACCATGTACGACTGGAAGGTCCGGCAACTGACGGTTAGACAGTAGTACAGCGAAAATTGCTAACAGTTTCTCATTTACCGGCCGCCCGGTCTCAACGCCTGAAATATGGTGTTCGTAGTTCCTACTCCCAGCACTACATAAACATGTTACAGGTAGCACTGTACCAGGTACATTTGAGTACCGAGTCTCCGTTGAGCAGCCGATCACATTTTCAGCAACTGTATCCATCGCACACTTTTTCGACGAACGAAAAAAGGCATATCACACTTCTCAAATTTGCCTTGTTGTCTGTAACAGTCACATTTTGACGACTACGAGAACACCACGACTTTCTCTCTTACATACATTCATATTACAGTTCATTCCCACTAAACATGCACATTACGGATGTTATTTGCTGTTGTTTGCCAAAGTTCCCAAAGTACTCGGACCATGCCTGGGACGAGTTGCCCGAGGATGCCAAAGAGGCTGCCATCGTCCTCGGCTATACCAAGAAACTGTGGGACAAGAATCGAACCCCAGAACCCATTCGAGATTGTGGCTGGGAAGATTTGAATCCAGAACAACAAGCTGCAGCAATCGTGTTGGGGTACGACCAACGAATGTGGGATTATGCCGACGAGTGACAATGTGGGTCACGGTGCACATTGTGTAAATGGAGATCTCTGAAAGCGACTGTCACTTCTTGTACTTCAGGAGACTTTCGATAATACAACATGACACGCCGGCAAGGTCATCTCGGGAAAAAGTGACCATTGCGTCCTACAGTCAGCGATGGTATTCCGATCAACGTTCACCCTCCGATTTGATTCGATGGAAACAGTTCGCCCGTCTCTCAAGGCACGAAGTACAATATCGTGTCGGATGAATCGAAAATTGCTTGGCAACAGTAATGTTCCTACCGGTAGTTAGCTGACAGCACAACAATGTTGGTTCTGTCAAGAGTTTGTGATCTGAAGAGAAGGCGGATCATGAGCGTGAAGCGAGGGGGATTTGCCTCGTTAGATTGCAAACCGACCCGGTGTCGAGTCTGTGTCGTTTTCGTTGGTCGCGTGAGTGTGTTCAGTGAGTCGAGAGCCTTGCAAAGCAGTCGCGATTGCAGCGGTTCGTCTGACAGTAAGCAGTGCATAGTCAAGTTCCTATGCTACGTTGTGATTCGATGCTGAATCTGTACCACAAACAAAATAGTACAATCGTAATCATTGCAGTTGTAGTGTGTTTATGGCTAGTCCCTTGCAGAATGCCAATGACACTCATTAACCTTCACTGGCTGCAATTCGTAAGTCGAAAAAATGGATTGATTCATTGGAAGCGGATGTCGCATGAGCAGCTGAAGCATCAGTTTTTAATGTAGATGTAGTTTCTTATTTACCTCTGCGGCTGTGGCAACACCGTTGAGATGATCATTGCAGAGGGCATTTGCCTCTGCTCGAGCACCGCCGACCGCGGTTGGATGAAACTCAACTGTCCGTGTGTCCGTCCTCCGTGATGGAACGATGCGACTTGTTCATCACGGTAGCGTTCAAGTACCAGTACCAGGTACCGTCAAATCACTGCACTGCCATGTCCCAGAAAAAACTCGTACAAGCATAAACATAGTACCTGGACTAGTAAAATTATTCGTTGTGTCGGGACACTTCATACACAACTTCTAACGGCACCAAATTGTAGATCTCACAAAAGGCTTTCTTTTCAGCTACTCAAAGCCGTGATAACATATGTATTGATGGAGTTATGAGTGGTCTAATTTTATTTTTCGAGATTTTTTTAAACATAGTACCTGGACTTTCAGTCTCTAGTGTGGCAAATTGAGTCCCTTTTGACAATGTCAAGTTGGAACAAGTTTTTTTTCACGTTACAAATATATCACAAGGGCCTATTCTACAATTCTGCCATCTTGAAATTTATGTATTCAGCAATAAATACACTCGGATTGGCATTGAGATGGACAGCAGTAAAATTTCGAAGTTCGTAATGAAACTCTTGCTTTGTATGCGATTAAATTAGTAGCATGCAATTTTTTGTATGAAACATATGGAAAGTGCCGTAGGATTAAAAAATTGCGACGTTGACGCACTTCAATGTTCAAAATTGACTTTGACCATGTTGATTTTGCAGTGGCCGTCAGAAATGCAAAAGTAAGTTATGTGACTGCAAATTTGACCGGACATTAGAATACCGGCATACTAACAAGTAACAACAGTGTCAAAGAAGCACTACTGTCGTTCTTTGCATCTGTTGACATGCTACAAAAATGTGCAATTAAATTACGAAGCAAAACTTTACATTCGCCAAAAAAATCCAAAATTTTAACTCGCCGCATCTTTTGAACTGTCCCACCTCACCACAAACAAGCTACAGTAACCCCATATGTTTGAGGGCATAGGACAATTCTCTAGTTACTGAAATGCACAATCTTCGTGCATGAATGTGGTGAAATGAGTGGTTTAAAAATCCGTCCAGCTACTCTCGTAATTTTGGTCGTCCAGATACTATGTTTATGCTTGTACTCCGTATGTCATATGCATACTTCGAGTATTTGGTGCCAGGTACGGACGTACGGACCGGTAAATCAGGTACTGTAGTATCATATGCGTGGTATGTGGTATGTCATACTCCAGTACTTACAGTACACCTACCAACGAGTACTGTTTTTGTCCCATTGTGATTTGTGATACGCGATACGAGTAGACGCAGATGTGTACTCTACCTATGACATAGTATGCGGTATGCGTACTTCTGTCGTGCCAAATTGTTAATGTCCTCCCAAATCCCACAAACCTCCGCATCGGTCGGAATTCACGATTGACTCCAAAATCGAAAATCGAGTATCGAGTATCGAGCGATGGGTTGGTCTCACAATACATATAAACTAAACAAAGACTTGCGAATCATCTAAAAGACTACAGCCAAGTATTTGCATAGTCTGAAGAATATAACGCGTAACATAAAAGATCGACATTCGACGGAACCACCTGACATACCTGAACGTTACCACATGGTTCCGCATGGGGTGTCACGAAACTCATTTACCAGCACCATGTCCAACAAACAGCAGCAGCACCAAGCACTCTACAACAGCTGGAATATCACAAACAAACGAGTAGCGACAAAATCTTTGGAAGTGATGGGTCGTTACGATTTCCCCTCCTCTGCTAACAGTGAACAACACCGCGTACATCGCCGCAGGTCTAGCATCGCCATCTCGGAAGAAAACAACAAGCCATCCGCCACATTGTGGAGAGCAGCTCTCGTGTTCATCGCGAACGTCTGGAAGAAGAACGCATTGAGCTAGAACGCCAACGACGACGACTGGTGGAAAGGAGGAACAGTTTGATGCAGCGATGGGAACAGGAACTCAAACAGCGCGGAGCCGGAGGTAAGGAGCGGTCATAACAATCGCAGTAGGAATAGGAAGACTGTATTTACGTGTTCTTGGACATGGCAACACCAGGGCGAGACTACCAAGCTGATACGATGAAACTCTTCTCATTACGAAAGATGCGACGGAACAGTACCAAGGTCCAGTTTGCATAGGGAAGAGCGTTGAACGATCTTGGGACGAGCTTGCCAGATCAATTCATTATCACAAACTAAAATCAACTATAGCTTAAACTCGACATTACTCATCTTTTCGCTCGCCACCCAAAGCTTACTGGCAGCTTCCATGTCATCGGCGAACTTTTGTACTTTCTCAGGCTTCATCTCGACAAAGAATTCGCCGCCCTTGGCAGGAATTGTATCAGCAGCGGCAAGATAAATCTGCGTGGAAGCTCCGTCTTCTACAGTCTTGATGAATTTAGCCATGGTATTCAACAATAAGGCATCCCATCCCTTCAAGCCTTCTTTCTTCATCGTGTCCCATTTCTCTGGTCCCATCATATTCCGTGCTAGATCGGTCTGAACAGCTCCAGGGTGAAGAGAATATACCGTCAATGAGCGACCTGCCTTGTCTGCACGCTGCTGCAATTCTTTGGTAAACAAAATGTTTGCCAACTTGGATTGGCCATAGCTCGACCACGGACCGTACTTGGTTTCGCCATTAAGATTATTCATATCAAGACCACCAGATGCAAACAAGTATGCCTCTGACGAAACGTTGACAACTCGAGCCTCTGGCGCTAGCCTGTCCATAAGCATCGCCGTCAACACAAAGTGACCCAAGTGATTGGATTGGAACGTACGCTCGTAACCATCCTTGGTTAATTGACGATCTGGGATCGCCATGACCCCGGCATTGTTGACCAACACGTTTACTTTCTGATGTCCAACAGTGGCAGACAGCCGTGATGGGAATGTCTTGACTGACTCCAAGTCATCGAGATCCAAAATCACACTGTAAACCTTATCGTTGATAACTCCTCGTTCCTTGGCGTATTGCTTGACGGCATCCACCGCAGCACTGCCCTTGGCGGAAGTACGACTTGTCAAAACGACAGTCGCTCCTCCAGCCGCAAGACGTTTTCCAGTCTCCAATCCCAAACCTGCTGTTCCTCCCGTCACAATCATGAGCTTGTCATCCAAAGAGTGTGGAGACGGAGAAAAGTAATTGTTTGTTGTTGTTGATGCCAAGGCAGGGGCGGAGACGACCAATGCGGCAGCCGCAGCACTGGTCCCGACTGCATTCTGAACAAACTGACGTCGCGATGGAACACCAAACGCATCCACAAAAGGTGCAACTAATCCAAGGGCAATGCAGATGAAGAGAAACAGTGACAGCAACGAGGGAGTAGTCATGACGTCGGAATGCTCGGTGCTATTGTTATCGCTTGGTACTTTATACTATTATATCAATATGAGTTAGACTCACGGCAAGGAGCTGCAAACCTACAACCGGTTCCGGTACAAGGTGCAACAGGGACTTCAGTCAGAGAGCACACGATAGATCCGATGAAAAATGAGGATGAGTCAGCAATTATGGGAGCATTGCTGCGTAGACATGGATGTTAGAGCAGGTCTTATCATCGGGTTAAATTTTTGGCAGTTTAACCCCTGGGGTCTAAATTTTAGATCCTCCACGTCCAACGAAAAAAAGCAAGTCTTATCATTTTTTTAAAAATAACTCAAACCTTTTTGAAGAACAGTCCAAGAGTCGAGCTCCCCTTCTATACTCGTCACTCGTCGTCAACAAGAACATTGCCATGGCAAATTTGATTGCCGAGGCAAATCACACCATGAAGAGACTGATGGCCATGTGGTGACATCATTGTGGAAAAGACAATGGAACAAATTTATCAGGAGTGCTCACATCTCTTCTCCGGAGCATGTGTTGTGGAGGTCACATTGTTGTGTATGCATACATGTAGTGTGACATCCACCATGCATTGACGAGCAGAATTCGTGCCGAAGAAAAAGGGGATAGTGGTATATACATGGCGTAGGAAACGCGTGGAATATTTAGACCCCTCGGGGTCTAAACTTTGACCCTGGGGTCAAATTTGCTGAATTTAGACCCGGGATTAAAATATAGACCCCAGGGGCCCAGGGGGTCAAATTCAATATAAGATCCCCAGGGTTTGTCAGATAGCATGCGGGGTTTTCTCTAGCGGTCTGTCAGATGGTTGTCAGATGAATTCTGACAAAACCTTGGGATCCAGTTGATCATGGTTCTTGTACCTCTGTAGATAATGTATGACCAGGTACAGGAGTGTTGTTGCGGATCTCTGATCTTTACCGGTTTGTCAGATTTTGTATGACAACTTCTGTTTACGGTAAGAAAATTGCCCGAGCGGGCTAATCGGTTGGATACTTAAGAAGCCAGTCTTTAAGTATTGCAATTGCCCATCAAACTATAATAATTGATTTAATGACTTTTGTTCCAGAAGATCATACGATTGGCCAAATCAATGTAAGTAAGAATGATGCACCTTCTTGTTTCGGACAACCAATTTGGTCGAATCAAATTGCTTACTTAATAGATTCAGTGTGTATGTATCTGAATTTGATATGCCTTTTGTACTATGATAGCATATATTTGATTTAGCAAATCGATCTAATTAAAAATGATATTCTGCCTTTCAGGTTCAGATTGATATTTGATTGGCCAAATAAATATAATGAATCAGCAATGTGGAGTACTTGGAGTACTGCCTTTTGATTTCGGAATCCCTAAGTAAATTACCGGTACTTGAAGGAAAACTGCCGATGTCCTTCCTGAAATGTACTCTGAGTATTTAATTGGCCAAACTATGGCGACGATCTACATATGGTAAAATCTTGCAGCATTTAAGTATTGCGTGTATAGGGCAGAATCAAGCCTGTGTCAGGTATGCATACGTATCATACTTCAGTCTACATGTACCTGGTACCTGGTACTTGATTACTCAAACATGAGCAAGAGGTGGATGATATGTAGACGTGCGTTCCCGTACCTTCAAAGATAGTAGGCTACTCTACTACAGTGCACTGTATAGGTGGTTTCTATGTTGTCAGATAGCATCTGACAAACCCGTGGGTTATAAGAGCATCCCCACCCGATACGTCAGATAGCATGCGGGGTTTTCTAGCGGTCTGTCAGATGGTTGTCAGATGAATTCTGACAAAACCTTGGGATCCAGTTGATCATGGTTCTTGTACCTCTGTAGATAATGTATGACCAGGTACAGGAGTGTTGCGGATCTCTGATCTTTACCGGTTTGTCAGATTTTGTATGACAACTTCTGTTTACAGTAAGAAAATTGCCCGGGCTAATCGGTTGGATACTTAAGAAGCCAGTCTTTAAGTATTGCAATTGCCCATCAAACTATAATAATTGATTTAATGACTTTTGTTCCAGAAGATCATACGATTGGCCAAATCAATGTAAGTAAGAATGATGCACTGCCTTCTTGTTTCGGACAACCAATTTGGTCGAATCAAATTGCTTACTTAATAGATTCAGTGTGTATGTATCTGAATTTGATATGCCTTTTGTACTATGATAGCATATATTTGATTTAGCAAATCGATCTAATTAAAAATGATATTCTGCCTTTCAGGTTCAGATTGATATTTGATTGGCCAAATAAATATAATGAATCAATGTGGAGTACTTGGAGTACTGCCTTTTGATTTCGGAATCCCTAAGTAAATTACCGGTACTTGAAGGAAAACTGCCGATGTCCTTCCTGAAATGTACTCTGAGTATTTAATTGGCCAAACTATGGCGACGATCTACAAATGGTAAAATCTTGCAGCATTTAAGTATTGCGTGTATAGGGCAGTATCAAGCCTGTGTCAGGTATGCATACGTATCATACTTCAGTCTACATGTACCTGGTACTTGATTACTCAAACATGAGCAAGAGGTGGATGTTATGTAGACGTGCGTTCCCGTACCTTCAAAGATAGTAGGCTACTCTACTACAGTGCACTGTATAGGTGGTTTCTATGTTGTCAGATAGCATCTGACAAAACCCGTGGGTTATAAGATCCTTGTGTCTTGGCGCAATGATGGTTGATGGTCAACGAAGGTGCGCCAATTCCGAGATTTAAAATCAGGACTACCAATAAATACTCAACATATAACCGTCAACGAATTATTTGGTTTAAATAATGGTACAGAATGAGTACGGAGTATATATGTATGATTAATCGACGGTGCTGTCTGGCCACCTCGGTTCCGTCGGTTCGTCGTCAGCGCATGTCATGCGGTAAATCTGTGACGAAGATCGTGAGGACGTGATACGGACGATGACCGAAATGATGGAGGATGTGCGCTGGATCGAAACGGAGTGCGACTCGGGAACCGTGGACGACGACGACGATGAGCCCGATGTCGGCGACCTGTTTGCTGATCCTGATCCTTATGACACGTTTGAGCACGAAATTTGTGGCCACAAGATTCTGCTTCATGGTCACAAAGCAGAGAACGGTCAAACGATACCCAGCACAGGTCTCACACTGTGGAGAGCTGCCCCTTTATTGTGCGATTTCATGCAGCAGAATGTTTCGCTCATTGAGGGTCAACGAGTTTTGGAGTTAGGGGCGGGACTGGGTCTGTGTGGCATTACTGCAGAATTGTTAGGGGCCGGTGAGGTCTGCATGACTGATGGCGATACCGACACATTGGCCCAGCTAAGGGAAAACGTGAAAGCCAACGGCTGCACGAAGATAACATGTCCGCAGCTTCGGTGGGGACATCGAGTGGCTGAGTTCGTGGAGCATCATGGGAAATTCGACATCATAATTGCAGCGGACATTATTTATGTCGAAAATATACTTGAGCCGCTCTTCGATACCGCGGTGGCGCTCATGGGGCATACGTTTTTGCTATCCTATGCTCGGCGCAACGTCAAGATAGATCTTGTGATGGAGTGTGCTGATCGACATCACTTATCATGGACACAACCCAGTGGTGACGACGGCGTGTATGTCTTCAAGTTTAAGAGCTAGCAACATCACAGCCTCACGTTGGCATGATCTACTCGTCCAATGCACACGGTCCCTCTTGGATGATGCTGGAGCAACATTTTATTCCTCATGTTGATTGTCCTGGTCATGAGTACTACTAGTAGTAGTACCTGGTACTCTGAAATCTACTGTTTCTCTTCCTTGCACCAGAGTCTATAGTTGTACCAGTACCGGTACCGATATAATTTCGTGTCGTGCCGCTAGATATCGGATACTGGAGTACCGTACTTCCACGTGCCGTTTATCAGCGACAGTGTGCCATGACGTTGCTCGATCATCCGAGTTCACCTTTCAAAAGGAGATGGCATCGTGATACACCTCAGTAGGGTAATCCAAGAATTGCAACAATGGTATCTCCCAATCAGCGCCCGTCTTGGATTGGGCATGGCAGCCCTGGGTCGACCTGGCTATATTAATTTGGACCGTTCAAGCGTCTTGGGAGCAGAGCGTACGATTGAAATGATGCAATCTCAAGCCAACTCGGTGTTGGACAAACTCTTTGCCTGCTCGTCATCCTCGTTACCTTGGATTGACTGTGCTCGATCCTACGGCCTCTCGGAACGCTTCGTTGGGGAATACTTGAGATCCAAAAGCATTGCAGATGAAGTCTACGTTTCATCCAAGTGGGGATACAGTAAGTTGGAAACAACGCAACAAAAACACAACTATTGCGAAATAGGGCGCACACTCACCGGAATAATTATTCATGCTAGGCGTACGTGGCTGACTGGAACGTGGAACTTGCGGAGGGGCAGCCACATGAAGTGAAGGATCATTCGGTCGAAGTAAGTGGTCTGTTCAACGTGGCATGAAAAAAGTCGAATGCCTCACAGTGACGCATGTCAATATTCTCAAATCACTACAACAGAACTTTCTGAAGCAGGTCGAAGAGACTGCAGATCTTGTTGGAGAGTACCTTAACCTATATCAAGTTCATTCTGCCACTGTCGAATCAGGAATTTTGACCAATGTTGACGCTCATGCTGCAATGGCGAAATGTCGACGCCAGCGAGGTTGGAAACTTGGTCTATCCGTGTCAGGGCCGACACAAGACAAAGTGCTATCGCTCGCTATGGACATTAAAGCCGAAGGAGAAGATTTCCCACTTTTTGACTCAGTACAATGCACGTACAATGTTTTGGAACAACGCCCTGGTGCTGCACTGTTAGAGGCTCATGAACGCGGTATGGACATTATCATAAAGGAAGGTTTGGCCAATGGGCGTGCCACGGCACTCATCAGTGATTGCGTACTCCCAAAAATTGAATTGTGAGCCAGATCATCTTGCCCTCAGGTGCATCTTGGCGCAACCCTTCAATCCACGCGTTTGAGTGGAGCCCTAACTGCGGACCATCTGGAATCCAATTGGAAGGCAGTAAGCGTCGCAGATAAACTCCGTTCGGATCCGGCGTTGTTGAAGGAAATCATGGATAGTTGTGGTACCAAGTGAAGAATATTGGGATGAACGCTCAGCATTAAAATGGAATTAAGAAATCGCTACGCACAATACTTCCAGATTCCAGCAACGATCAAATCATTCGTTCTTTTTTTTTTCCTGTCAATGACGAACGCCCAGACCATCCACCCAACAAAGTATAGTTGCAACAGACCAAGAACAAACTGTGATGCTTGCGAAACTGCACTTCCAAAACTTGCGTTCCAAAGGTGAGCATAACTCCCAACGAGAATTGTAGAAATTTGATTGTCGCCAGAAAGTGGACTCCCCTCGATTCCATGGAAGGCAGCATGGACTTGATGAAGTGTTCCGTGTAGTTTGTTATCTGGCTAATGCTGTTTAGCAACACAATCGCTGGTAACCATGATGAGTGCGTGACAATGCCGCCCCACAAAATGACAATCATAATGGCGTGGTGATAGAGTAGCATATCAGGGATCTGCTTCCCTTAGTACCATGATCCAGGCGTCGATAAATTGATAATAAAGACAAATACCATACTGTGGACCACGAACCGAATCCAGCGTCCCAGAGACTCCCCTCCGCATCACAGTAGGTCGCTCCCATGCCGTGAGCCTCTACATGATCAGTGACCAGCAGCGACACGTTGACTGAAACGACGATTGAAAATGTTTGCATCACGGCGTTGTGGACCGTAGCGAGCAATTTGAACATATCCGACTCTCCTGTTGTGCCGAAATGGTCACGGATGCCCAGAACGGGTCCTTTGGACGTTATGTAGAAAGCAATCAGGATGAAGACAACTTCTGGACGCAGCAAGTTTGCTACGAGACTGTTGGATGAGAGCCGATCGTAGGAAAGTTCCATAGCAGATCTGTTATTGAAGTCGCAAGAGGCTTGCCATCGGTGGAAACATCAATTCCTGGATGGAAGCGCACATACGAAAGGTCAAGAGGAATTCCATTGATTATCAATGACGGAGTGGTATGAGAGAATGTGAGTTACAGTTATGTTCACATTATTTATTCTATTGATGTACTCCTAGTTCGGAGAAGTCTACTCCAGGTCGGGTGTGGCGGAACGATGGGTATTATACCATTTCTGAAAGGGAAGCTGTATTATACCGTATTATACCATATAATACCACATGGTATAATACAGCTGTACAGTACAGTATTGAGTAGAACAGTACTGTAGGACACGGGTTATGATCATACTGTTTCACCTTTTACCCGAGTACAAGTACTCGATGGTGAGCAGAGTTATTATGATATAGGAGATCAACAATAGTATAGCTACCAATACCATCAACTAAATCTATCTCTGCTGCTTCTCCCTCTACCCGGATGCTGCAACATTCCAGACCTTGACTTAGCTTTGTGCTGTTGAGGACCGGCACCATCATCAACATCCTGCAGCTGGTAAACATCCCCGTAGTGCTTCCAGATCTCAGATTTGGTGTGCATTCTAGACAGTGATCTCGTCAGTTAGTGCGCTCTGACGATGCGTATACACTGAGTGGTGCAATCTTTGCGGGAAGACGATGCAATTTCACACAAAACAGCTTTCTTTTGATGACTGTTGGAGTTCTAGCACAAAATCATGATAAACCCTTAACCCTAAAGGTCAATTCAATTATACATTAGAATACAATTTCTACAAGAGGGTGGTATAATACAGCGGTATAATACAGGCGGTATAATACTTCAATTAAACATACCCATCCATAGGCGGAAGGCAGGAAGTTTATCATTTGATGCTGGAAGATGGCCCTGTTCGAAAGTGCTTGCCAATCGACAGAGGCAAATTAGGCCGATGCTTACGAGTTCACAAACGGTACACAAAAACAAACGGGACTGTCCCATTTGCAAAAAATGGCCAAAATACCTGCTTATACGGCACAATCGCAAAACAAACTGGCCTGTCCCATTTGTGAAACCGGGTCCCTTTTAAGATTTTCACAAACGGGCCCGTCCCGTTTGCAAATAACCCGGATAACAAATTGGCCAAAACAAACGGGCCAGAAGGTCATTTGCTCGTATGATCATAGATCACACTCACCAGAACAAACACTTCTCACTCCGTTCAACTCTTCCTTTGTCCCTACTGCTTCAATCTACACTCTTTCTTGCCTCCTTGTAAGACCTACAAGATGGCACAAATCAATTGACAAAATGTGCAATGACAGGCTTGCCGGTTGCTGGATCAAAATTTTAAATGTACTCTTGAAACCGAGACCGTGCTGACACTGTGCACTGCATCAAGACCACTCCTGCAGATCATCTGCTTTCAAGTCTGTGGAAGTAGTGCTCCATGAACCGATTGGATTGCCACAAATACGCCCTCAACCCATGTTTCCCAAAACGCCCTGTCAACATAACGACTTCACCAACCACATTGTCTGAGAGAAGGCGGTATGTTTGTATTGATAAACAAAAATGGCCCGGCAGGAAGTGAAATGTTGGTATTGACCAAGAATGAAATACCGTGATGAGGGGCGCCCTAAAGGAAAACAGAAGGATTGCTGCGTATCAGGATGTGGTGAAACGCGAGGTAATTTGAAGCTAGAAAAGGAAAAGAAGGAAGATGCATGAAGCGATGGTCATTGCTTTTTGTGTTTGGTGACTGGCAATTGATGTTGTCGATCATGGATGAACCTTTCAAAGCAACTCATGCATTGATAATATAACATTGTAATCGAATACTTGACTTGAGCAAATGTAGAGGTACTAGCTAGCATTCTCAGCGTACTTCCTAATTAGTTTTTATCCTAATATGCTGTCATCGACGTTTACTATCTTACAGACATACGGAAATTCATGGTGCCTGATCGGTATTCTTACTGTGCCTGGTCATTGTATTCTTGTTCATGAAATGTGCTCTGATGCCACCATCCTCCTGCCTCTCGTTTGAAGGCAAGGCTCGCTCCTGCTGAAGAAGTCATGCTGAGTGATGATGCCACAGCTGATGCAAACTTTGTTTGTTGATGCGCTAAAAAAGGAGTTAGAGGGGCGAGGATTCTGCGTTATATATCATACGTGGCAGGATAAAAAATATAGAACAGTTTGTTTTGTTCAGAATTCTACCTGTAATAGGCAGCAATCAACAATCAATCATACTGGGTCTGGACTCTGGACTCTGGACAGACTTGACAGTTGACATTCCATAGTATTGTACTTGTACTTCACAAACATACGGAACTTGAGACTATCACCGGAGATGATACTCTAATCGTAGAAAATAGTACGTAGTACCGTAGGAAAATTACTGTAGGAAGGTTTCACAAAAGTACGTTCTGAGAAATTATAAGCTACAGTAAAATTCGGCACTCGATCGTATGAACGACAAACTCGTCGAACGTGTCAAATGGCATTTGACATTTGTCGGGTAGTTCGTACGAAATTAATTAGAGACCGGACAGTACAGCGTATCATGTTTCACATTTCGATGGATGACCTCACAGTAGCACAGTACAACGATGGCATCGCAGTCCAGTGCAGCGTAGGTTTCAATTCTCCCTTTCATCCATAAATGCTGAAACAAAACACAAAACGTCAGTTAAAATAGATACGAGTCAAACGAGGGTTACAGTTTGAACAAGAGACACAAGGGTTTGGGTGGCCGTTACCATCCTTGGACCAGTTTGCGGACGCGTTCGAAACTCTCACGATTTAGTCCTTTCGTAAGAAAATCTGCCCACTGCTCCTGAGTGTCGACCTTCACGATGGCGACCGTGCCATCACGCACGTGCTGCCAGAAGAAGTGCCACTTCACCTGGAAGTACTTCGTGCGGTTGGTGATGCGTTGGTTTACGGCGAGAAGAAGGGCGCCATTGTTGTCCTCGAAGACTTGACACTTGATCGTCGACGTGAACGTGCGAGGAAGTTTGATGCCGGAGGCGACTTCCTGGAGCATGGAACGGAGAGGCAAGAGCGTACGCATCGCGGAGCTGAGAGCGGAGTATTCGGCTTCGAGCGTGGACAAGGAGATCTCACTTTGGAGGTGAGATTTCCACAAAATGGGACATCCGCCGAGCGTGATGATGTACCCAGTTCGAGACTTCGCGGAGGTCGGAGAACGATCGGGATCACGGCCATGAAGGCCTGCGAAGTCGGCGTCGACGTAACAGTCGAGATTCAGCGTGCCGGTGGGCTTGACGATCATGCCCATGTCGCTCGTGCGATGCAAATATCGAACGAGTTTTGACGGCGGACGCGTGGCTTCGTTTCGGACTGTGGCAGAACCTGGCGACCTGGCTGACGGCGAAAGCGATGTCGGGGCGAGTGTTGGTGGACAAATAAAGGAGCATGCCGACGATTGAACGGTAGCTCCACGTTTCCGTCATGGGAGGTCCGTCGGGGTCGATTCCAAGTGCGGCCTGAGCGGCTGGCGTCCAGTTGTAATTGCTGTCGGACATGCCAGTCGCTTCCTTGATCTTCTGAATGAGACCCTTCTGAGTGAGGTCAGGGTCCCATTCGTACGTCGCGAGTGAAATTGATGCCGAGGAAGTCGGTAACGTGCCCTCGCGAGTAAAAGCAAACCTTCGCTTCCAAGTTGGCGAAGAGCTTGTCAAGGTCGTTTTGGTCGCGATAAGCAATACCTAAATCATCACGTATAGAACGACCATAATTGTATCTTTGTAGAGCAGACACGGGTCGTTAGCGCAGGCTTTAAAGCCTTCCTCGCGAAAGGCCTCCGATAGATGCTGGTACCAAAGTCTTGGCGCCACACTCAAGCCATAAAGGCTTTTCAAGTCAGGCACGCGTGGCGTGGCCTCTCGGAGTGGAATCCACGTGGCAAATGGATCCAGACTGGATCCGAAAGCGGGGCTTGAACGAACGCGCTGCTGAAGTCGATTGTGCAAGTTTTCCAGTTCAAAGTTAGTGAGAGAACTAGGAACAACCGTACAGTACTCCAAGCCACGACTGGGGCAAAAGTCTCCTGAACGTTTTCTTGGAGATCGCCTCTTACACAGTAGCGTGCCTTGTACTTACTGATAGTACCATCGGGAGTACGTTTGCGACGAAACACCCAAGTACCGGGCAAAATTCGAGTCTTGGCTTCCGTGATCGGCACCGATCCATGTACCGTTTTCTGCAAACTTTGAATTTCGTCGTTTGCAGCCTTCAGCCATTTTTCGATGTTGTCGCGATCCGCCATCGCTTCGGCGAAGCTCAGAGTGTCAGGATCGCTGACACTCGCCTTATACGACGAGGGAGGTGAAAGACACTCGGCGACTTCGTTGTACAGCCATTCGAGGGAGGTTCCATCGAATTCGGCCATGTAACCATGTCCTTGTCCGTCGTATCCGAGGCGGACAGGTGCCGAACGATTGCGAGTGGAGCGACGAGGTTCGTGTTTAACAGGTGTGCTCTTTGCTTTTGTTGCTTTGGACGACTGGTTGCTCGCTCACTTTGTTGTCGCTTTCGTTCGCAGGACGAATTGGAGTCGGCGGCGACTGGAAGAGTTTGACTGGAGTTGGAGTCGGAGTTGCGGCGCAGTCGGCGCAGGCGGTTGCGGAGTCGCCTCCCTTGGAGTCAGCAACGGAGTGGCGGGAGGAATAGGCGCAACGACAGGTGGTGGCGTCGCAATTTGCTCCCTTGGAGGCGGCAACGGAGTTGACAGCGGAGGAGGAGCAACTGGGAGAACCTGAGGAGGAGTCGCGTTGTCGAGAGCGGTTGCGACGCGTTGCATCTGGGAGAGCAGTTCGTTCGCTTGCTCGTAGTCGGTGGAGCCAGCAATCAGCCTTTCTTCGTCTTCGTCGTCGAGGACGTATTGGAACGTCGAGTCTCGGAACATTCGTTGCCAACAATCATCGTTGAAGTTCGGAAGGTCGTCGGCGGAAGCGGGAACAGTTGCGAACCAATCGTCAAAGACGATGTGAAACTGTGGGGTGATGTACCCCGTTTGAGGATTCAAGACGAGAGGAACCGAGCTGGCGTGTTTGTCGGAGAATCCGAGGTTGACGGTGCGAGTTGAGCGAGGAGTCCAACGTGGCAATTTCTTGCCGTCCGAGATCATTTTGTCGAGGACATAAACTGGACATCCCCAAACGTGGACGTCCATCAATTTCTTTTGCTCCCAACGAGTCTTTGTGAAGACGTCGTGCGGGGAAAGGCCAGTTCGTGGGTCGGGCATGTGGTTCACTAGGAACACAGCATGCTTGACGGCGAGGGGCCAAAGTGTGGGGTCGGCGACATCCGGCCAATGGATCGCCGAGTGCAGCATCATGGTCCGTGCGATGGCCATGATGGTTCGAATGTTGCGTTCGGCGATTCCGTTGTGATGGTGGGCGCCGACGCCAGCGAATCGGATGACTTGTTGGAACTCGGCGAGGTTGCGAGAGAACTCGGCCGAAGTAAACGTTTTCGAATTGTCGGCGAGATATTCTTGTGGCGTCACGCCTGTGTTGCGACACATTCGCTCGAAGCTCTCTTTTGCTTTGAGGGTCTCGTGCGAGTTCAGACTGACTTGGTGCTCGACGAAAATGTAGCCGGAGGCGTGGTCGACGAAGATGCAACCACCGGTATACATGTCGTCGAGTTTCGTTTTCCAGCGGAGGTGAGTAGACGTCCGCGAGTGCTGCAAATAAAATGGTCGACGGAATGCGTTGACCCGGCAGAAGATTGTCCGTTTTGAGAGCGTGCGCTCTATCTTTGACGATCGAGGGCGTCGTTCCAGGGATCGGTCGTCTGTGCTGCTTGCCATATTGGCAGGCGGCGCATTTTGGAAACGAGGTAAGTCGACATGCGGCGGTTTGCAATCGTCGACTCTCTTCTGTCTTGCTGACGACACCGGAACGCAGGATGAATTGGACCTTTTTGAAACCGACGTGACCCAAACGATAGTGCCAACGAAGCAATTCTTTCTCTGCTTCGTTGAGGTTGAGGTTTCGTTCGTGAACGGTGTTCACAATCGAAACGAGTGCGTCGGCGGCCTTGAAAGGATCGGTTGCGTTGTACGCTTCCGAAGTTGGGAGATTGTTCTGCGGGTTGACGTTTGCCGTGACGGGTCCTCGATTGGCGTCGTTCGGGACGCCACTGAGCGTCAGACGATTCGGTTCGATGGTGATCGTTTCGTCAGGGTAAGTCTGGAGGAGACTGGACGTCGAGAGGAGACGGACCTTGATGTGGGAACATGAAACGCGGGACTTTGAGAAGTCGAAGGTTTCCGAGTTGATCGTGGACAGCCCAAGTGACTTCGCCTTGGCCTTTGATCTGGAGGCCCTTCGCGATGCCTTTTAGTTGCGTGATCGTGCCGGGCGACGTGACGGGGCCTTCAAAATCGGAGAGGTCGGGCGTGATGGAAATGCTGGCGCCTGAGTCCCAAATGATGGGGCTCGTGTTTGCCTTGGGTCCGAGGGCTTCTCGCATTCGAGCGGGAGCCTGAAGAGCCATGCGAAGCGGCGTAGAATGGCACGCCAGATGAACGTGCGAGAGGATCTTGTTGGCGGCGGCACGTTGGTGAAACGTGAGCGGAGCGATTGCGAACGGGTCGGGCGAGTTGGCGGGTGCCACAGGGCAATACTTCGCGGTTCGTGGCGACGAACGTGGGCGTTTGGAGCACCAGGGGACACGAACGCTTGTGTTTGTTGTATCCCTCTCCCTTTTGGCCTGTGGTAGGCGGCAACGGAGCAGGGCGACGAGAATTGCGAAGCGTGTCGGCGCGACGTTGGAGACGGAGTGCGCGTTGAGAGTCGCGAAGTGACGAAAGTCGTCGCGCTCAGCAACCGTAGGAGGTCGCGAAGCGACATATCCCTGTTGTCGGAGACGGAGGGTACGAACGGTGTAGCTTGTTGACGCGAATGCCTGAATTGAAGCGTGGCGGAGCGAACGACTTCTTGAGGAGTCGCGAGCGACGACGTTGAAGACGAGTGAGCGGAGGCGAGGAGGAGCCGTCGAGGCGACGGGAGGTTGCGTTAGGAGCGTTGACAGGAAGACCGAGAGAAAGAGAAGGATGACCCAAACGGTAGGAGCGAACGCGAGCGTTGGGTGGCGGACACAACTTGGTGAAGATTGTTGACCCAAGCCAAAATGGTCGACCATGGGATGGCGGAAGCCAAATAGATAGCAGGTAACCAAAATAGGGACCATTGCACAAATGGCAAAGAAAGACAAAAGTAGCCATGGGTTCGCACCTCGGATGAGGTTTAGAAGCGAACGAGGAGGAGACGATGTTTGGCTTGACTGGAAAGTCAAGCATCAAACGGAGGATCCGGCGCCAACATGCTGAGATTTGCCTTGGCGACGGTGTCGGAGCGGGACGACGTTCTCCACCGGTGTGAGTGGCGGTCGTGTGCGTGACAGTCCAACGACGACACTTCTCGCACCAGTTGAAGGTTTTATCCTTCACTTTCTTGGAATTGCTAGTTCCGGGAAGTGGTGGAATTGTGCGCCAGGATTTATGTTTGTTTGTGCGATCCTGGCGGGACCCAGAGGAGGAGGACGATCCGGACTTACGATGAGCTCCGGACACTTGTTCGCCCAATGACCGGGCTTTCCACACTTGTGGCAATTGCCCTTCTTCGTTGTCGTTTCGGTCCCGGATGCCTGGGACTGAATCAACGTAAGTACCTCGGCTCGGGAGATACCTGCGGGGCAGTTGCGACATTGCCAAACGTCGCAGACGGAGCTCGGACATCAGGTGCATGACTCGCTGGAGGCCATTCCTTTCTGTCAAATTGCGTGCGGTACGCATCTTCAGCTTGGCGACAAATATCTTGGAACGTCAGTTTCTCGGCGACCATGTGAGCATGGGCGCCTGACTTTTCCTTGTATCCGATGTCGAGGAGCGCCTGGTCAAGCTTCTGTTTCGTCGAACGGAGAGGAAAGCGGAAGTCTTCGTTTCCGGCTCCTCCGGCCAGAAGAAAGGTCTTGAGCATCGTGAGCGTGAGGTTGTGGTCGTACTGACCTGCCGTCGTGAGCTCACGTGCGTCCTTGCGATAATCGGCGGCGAGGGCTTCAAGGTTTTCGCCGGCGTACTGGGACGGGTGGCGAGCCTTGATCGCGGCCTTCAAGTCTAAAGCGCTCGATCGACGTGGATTGGATCGTCTTGATGAGCTGGAGCCAGACGACGTGAAACGAGTCGTCGTCGTCCATCTTCTCTTTGATCTTGCTCATGAGAGCGGGATCAGAGACGAGAGAAGGAACTTGGTGGCGGGTCGTTCGACTTGTCGTACTTGTCGTAACGAAGAATCTGCTGGGAGCTGAGTCTTTGCTGTCGCGACGGTGTAGCGAGTGACTCCTGACGACGTTCGTCATCACGGAGGAGCTTTCAGGATCGGGAGATAGGCGATGGTATCCATCCCACAATCGACGAGATGGTCCCAAACGGCGTTCTGGAAGTCTACGAGACTGCTCGCTTGGGTAAATAGGTCGTCATGCCGGTACGACGAAAGTTGTACCCCTTTTGTGAGGCTGAGGCATGGACAGGGCGGAGTTGATTTGGTGACGTGATGTCGTCGGCGCTCGGATCGAGGCCGACCCAACCAGGAGCTGGCTTACCGCCAGTCAAGCGGACCAATCATCCCTAGAAAGGGAGACAATGTTGCCCATAATGGGCTTATCGGGCCTATCAGAGGCGACGATAGGGTCGGAGACAGGTGGCGTCGGGGGCGGTGACGGGGTCAGAAGTTGGAGTCGGAGACGCCATCTCGGAGAGATCAGAAGGAAGAGCGAACTTGGAAAGGTCTTAGAAGAGCAAAGCACGGCGTGCTTGTAGATAAAATAGGTAGCCTAGTTGGTAACTTAGGCGCTCGGAGAGACTTGCTTGGTAACCGTAGAGTAGTCAACGGCGTTGACTTAGAGCTGCAGCGTAGACGATTGCGGAGCAATCGGGGATCCTGGAAAGGATCAACTTGGTCCTTGAAAGGAGACAACAAATTCCTTTAGAGAGGAATGGCTTGCCTGGAAGGAAGCGTGAGGGGTTAGCCTATAGATTGGGCAAAATAACCACTTGAGACTATCACCGGAGATGATACTCTAATCGTAGAAAATAGTACGTAGTACCGTAGGAAAATTACTGTAGGAAGGTTTCACACAAAGTACGTTCTGAGAAATTATAAGCTACAGTAAATTCGGCACTCGATCGTATGAACGACAAACTCGTCGAACGTGTCAAATGGCATTTGACATTTCGGGTAGTTCGTACGAAATTAGTTAGAGACCGGACAGTACAGCGTATCATGTTTCACATTTCGATGGATGACCTCACAGTAGCACAGTACAACGATGGCATCGCAGTCCAGTGCAGCGTAGGTTTCAATTCAGG